>RJWJ010024440.1:0-24856 GCA_004363605.1 Indri indri | reverse complement strand
TCTATTTTCATAAAATTTACAAAATTCTAATAAACAGTACATTTACATATTTATTCATTTACTTTTAATTTTTGTCTCCACTTAAAAATGTAAGCTCAACTAGGCAAGGATCTTAGACTGCTTTTATTTTCCATACTATTTATATTTTTAATTTTGATTTTAATATGCACACAAGGACACATAAGATTGCATCCTGGCACATATTAGACACCAAATAAGTATTTGTAAAATAAATGAATGCACCTGGCTTGAATTTATTACGATGTGAATATGATTCTCCTATTTACATTGCAGGTTGAAACGTCTCTCCTGATGCCATATATTCAACCACCTACCAGATATTCAAGTACACATTTTCACACCCATTCCCTAAATTACTTGTGCAAATTATCACCCATGATCAATTTTCCAAATGTGCCTTTCCTTTCATACTTCTTATATATTATGTATTAATCCATCTAGAAAACAGCTATTCTAGGAAAATATTTAGTTACATCCATTAATTTTCCAAATTGCCCCCAAATTGTCTCCAATCCATACTTATTCCTTAACATTGATTCTCATTTATTTAATGGATTAAATGTGTTCTACACACTCCCCTTGATTTCAGATTCAGACCTTTACTAATTTTTCCTCCACACACAGGATAGTTTTAATGTACAAGTTGACTCTTACTATTCTCCTGTGTAAAACCCACATGAATCTTAACTTCTTATCTCAGTAAATCATTTGTTTTTCTCTGAAAATAGTATGTACCCTCATAGTGTATCAGTTAAGATGTGTTTGGCTGCGAGAAACAGAATGAGAGCCAAATGTAGTTTCAAAGCTAGACATTTAATTATCTCTCATAATGAGAATTTGGGGATAGACTATTCCAAGTTTAGTGCAGCAGCTCAAAAAATCAACAATGACCCAGGTGCTATATAATTTCCTGCTTTATCATCCTCAGTATACTGGCTTTTTGTTCTTCACCTTGTATCCACATGCAAGGAGAGTTACCACAGCTCTGTGAAAATATCCATTATGGGAAGAGAAAGCAGGAGCATAAATGGGACTTCCCTTATTTTATAAGAAAAAGTAATCTCTCCTAGGTGACATGTGTTTCTCCCTTATGACTCATTACATGCCCACATATAGATAAATCACATACAATGAAAACCAGCATTACTAAAACGTACTTAACTAGAGCCTTTCAAAAAATTTTTTACCACAAGATTCAAAAGAAAATTTATTTTCCATTATGGGTTTTATGAAGAAATGTTTGCTTTAATATTATTGATGCATCTGAGGGATTCTACTGTATTCTACTAAATTATATATACTCTGAATATTCTGTATATATACTGTATATATATATTCTGAATATTAATTTATATAATCTATCCTACATAATTTTGTTAAATGCTAACCACGATCCAATCAATTGCTTCAACAACTTGCTAATGAGTAAAGACTAACGATTTTAATAACAGTGAGTGAGAACCAAACTGAATTATTTCTATAGTAATTAAAGTGGGTGAATAATTTCTATATAAATGTCCCCATGCAGTTAATCATTTTCTTGTATTTTTATTGATATGTCATAGTTGTACATATTTTGGGGGTGCATGTGATATTTTGATACATGTATACAATGTGTAATGGTCAAGTCAGGGTAATTGAGATATCCATTACCTCTAACACTTATCTTTTCTTTGTGTTGTGAATGCTATAATTCTTCTCTTTTAGCTATTTTGAATCATAATAAATTATTTCCCCATGCATTTTACTGTTTGAATGGTATCTGAACAAAACTGAGCTTGTTTTAACAATGAAGAAGGGGAAGTTGAGGGGAAAGATAAACAAACAGTGGTATCTATAACACAAGCTATTCTTTGCATGTAAATAATTCATTTTTTTATTTCTCGGCCTAATTACTAAAATTACTTCAAGATCTAGAAATGCATCTTTCTATGAGAAGTTGTACTTATTTACTAAAAAAATGGATTAACTGTCTTTCTTTCAGTTTGTCACATTTTCTTTACCTTGATTATTTATTTGTTTATTTTTTTTTTATTACAAAGTAGACTGTGAGATTCTCATGGGCATCAGTTCTCATGTAACCATTTCTATCAACTCATGTATTACCAGAGTGTCTGACATATATATTTAATATGCTTTCTGAATGATTAAATTGATACCTTTTAAATAAACTGCCAACATGAAATTTCTAAATATTTCATAATTGTAGTGGATGTTCATAAGGTACACTTTAATATATACAAATGTTTTCTTTAAATGTGAATAAAATAGATTCTATAAAATGATATATACCAAATTTTTTATCTTTACCTACCCCAAAGTTGATTGATTGTAGCAGTTCCCATCAAAAACCTTCTGGTACATAAAAGAGGATTAGCCATAAATTCTGTGGTCTTTTGTGCAACATTTTTCTCACCTTGATCATGTTCTGTTTGAATGGCAAGCTCTAAAGAGAAAGGACAAGTAGAAAGCTATTATTTTCATAGTAATATATTTACATATTATAAGGAATAGAAGCATAAAAATATCTGGAAATGCTCAAAATCAGACCTTTGGTATTTGGGATGCATTAATCACAATTCCATATCTAGAAATACATTTCAATCTCAACATACTTCAATTCTAATACATATTCATGAGGTTTGCTTTGTGTTTGTTCCTTTGTTCTAATTAAAATGTGATTCAGTTCTTATACTCTGGAAACCATTATATTCTCTTTCTTAGAATTTTGGTATAGCCCCACTTTCTGGAATAGTTTATATTAGGTTTATAATAAAAGTTTAGCACACATATGCACAAACATATACAAATATTTATAAATAGTTTTATGTATCAAAAATGCCACCCACTCACATTACATAAACAAGGTCAGTTAATTAACTAGAATTTTGTGGCATTTAAAGCTATGGAAATGAAGTAAATATCCCTCCCTTCAAAATGTCTAAGGTAATAGTTTTATTTTTAAAATTAGTTAAATCAAAGTTAACTAGAAAAACTAAAGTGACTGACGACATTCAAGTACCAAAGCACTCTAATGAGGTAAGGTACATGCTGAAGAAAATAATTAGTCTTCATTATGTAAAGAATTCTGTAAAAATAATCAATATTTAATGGTAGCTCTATTTTGTTCAAAGATATAAACTGACATCATACACTTTATTAGCCTTTCTTTTTTTCTGTTTTTTTCGTTTTCTGTTTTTTTCTCCTCCCACAAAGGGAAAATGAACTCAAATCAACCTTTTTTTGTTAAGAGTTAATGTTTAATTGTTTTTTCCATAAGACACAACATTTATATATTTTTATGTAATACAGCTAGCATATTTTTAACACAAATAAAGAAGCTGTAATTGCCAAAATATTTATATTTATTAACTTAGATACTATTAGATAACAATAAAAACACACACTGTACCTTTATGTGAAGAAAATACTCTAGTTTGCCTAAAAATTCCTGCAGCAATACATGATAAAATAGGACATATCTAATCTAATATTAAATTGTATTTTCTCATATTTCATCCTCTGTATAACAGTATAATAGCTCCATTGAGATAATGGCATAGGACAATGGTTTTCAGAGTTTTGGACTTCACAAAATTATAAAGAAATTATGGGCATGTGTAATATAATTGCCAAATTTCATTTTATTATTTCAAACTCTTAAGAATGAATCAAATGGGCAACTCAAAGAAGAAACGCAGAAAGAGGAGGAAGAGAAGGAGGCAGAGGGGGAAAGGAAGAAGAGGAGGAAGAAAAAAGAAAGAAAATTGAAGGAAAAATTCGTCAATTACCAGAATTTGGATATCCAAGTAGTTTTTGACACCTTAGATCCTTTATTTTGAGGAGAACTTTGAGGGTATAACTTTTACAAAGTTATACTCATTTAAAACTTCTGCTAAACAAGTAGAACAAACAACATTTCTAAAATAAGTTATTTATAACTTTATAAGTTTTAGGTAAGTATTGAATTTTTTTTTTCAAACATTTCACATATATCACCATAAATAAAATTTTACCATGAAATTTCCTGAAATTAACAGGAGTTGATTTTGTTTACTGGAACTGAAAATTACAAGACTTTAGGAGTATTCATTTGTAGATACTTTATAGCGTATGACAGAAAGATACTGGCGAAATTTGAAAATGTTTATTTGAGAGGAAAGAAATTAAGAAAGTACAATTGCCAAACACATAAACTGGTCTCCTACATCAAAATATAGTGACCAATGAGCCTGAGGAATTTTCACAATCTTTCAAAGACACAGGAAGCCATCAATAAGAATTGAGGTTGACCAAAACTTTCACAATAAGAAATAACTATTTCTAGAGAAGGAATATTTTGAAAGAAAATAGATAATAATAGTGATATTTCTGTCTCTAGCTTTAAAGAGTAGATTCTGTCCTTTTCCCACTCCAGGACTGTAAATAGCATTGTTACATTAGGCTATTGTGACTTACTACTAAATATAATCCAATTCCTCTTTTCATTCTAATTTGATGTAATGTAATAAACTTTCTGGTTACGGCTTATCTTCTAGCATATTATTCCACAGAGAGAAAATGCACTGAAGACTTGGAATTATTTTATAATTGTTCAAGCAGTTTGAGCTCTCTAGAAGAAAAGCAAATTTATTTCATTTGTATCTAATCCTTATGGGTGTTGTTCCCTATCTGCTAAGATAAAAATCTTGTTTGTTGACATAAAGAAATAACATTTTGAACACAGTTGTGTGATAGACACTTGGTATTTTTTATGACAGTCAGTCTCACAACAAGTGAGATAGGATTTAGCAGCAATATCTTACAGTTGGAGAATTTAAACTCAGAGTTATTAAAATACTGTTTAGACACAAAACAAGTGGAAGAGCCATGAACTGAAGAAATTTTTTTTTGATTTCAAAATCTATGTTTTGTTTCACATTACACATGCAACCTTTCTGTCATATTTGTGGCACAAGGGCTGGTGTCTTCTTTTAATTGAAGTGAACAAAATATTTAACAGTGAGCCATTTTGTTTTCTTTACATGTCTGATAGTTTTAAGAAGTAAATTGTGAGTTTTCACAAGAGTGAGGCATATGTCGTGTACTTTGCTTTTTCCACCATGCCCCATGAGGACTTAGGCCAAATTTTTACAACCCGATCTACATCAGTTGAATCTTTGATTTGTTGTGATTTCAGGAAGGCCAAAAATAACATTAAGTAATATTATTAGGCTTAAACAAAAACTTGTTATTTTTGTTTTGGTAGGTTGCAATGTCAAATATTCATTTTTGCCTAAATGTTTCACTTATAATCCACTTATTTTTTGCAACTTTAAATACAATTTGCAGAATGAGAGAAAAAAGAGTCACACACGAAAGCCATTTATCATTTGGGGGGATAATTAAAATTTTGCAGCTTTTTTCATTAGCTTTTCCCCCAAACTTAGTTTCTATTGATTTTTGTCTGAGATAGTGGAAGAAAATTATTACTAATTTTATGTACTCTTGAATACTGATCTTAAACCAAAGCCTAATTGCTAAGTTTTAGCTTCAGTATTCATCAAATTCACTTGTGCTTGCCATTATTTTTCTCTCTTGCAATTAGCCTCTGTCTAATATTATCAACTTATTCTAAAGGCTGAAGGTAAGTTCTTGGGCTAATTTCTTTACCTGATATTTGAAGGTAGCCCTTTTTTACTTAAGCACCATCTTAAGAAAACTCACAATAGTTTAATATCTTTCACAAATGTTAGAAATTCATTAGTTGTATCCATGATAACCTACAAGTATTATAAAACACTGGTGTTGCAAAAGCATTTAAATGCCAATTAATACAATTATACATCTACGATTTGAGTCCCTTTTTCACAATGGCTGGGGCTACTTTCCACCCACAGATGAACACTTCCAGTGGTTGGGAAGAAAGTATTCCCAGAAAAGCTAATTAGAATTTAGAACAGTTCATAGCATTACTATCTATTGAACTATCTAAGATAAATAGCATTTTAATTTGTTTTATATTTTATGGGTTTCCAGTCAAATCTATGTAAAACTTTAGGATAATTATAACATAATTATTGTAACCACAATTATTCTTAGAACCATCTATTAATATTAGAATGTAAGTCTGAAATTGGGTTATAACTTATTTACCTTCTAATAAAGGAAACTTACAGCTTATTCACCTTTTAATAAAGTGGCATGTACTCATGTACCAATCAAGTGTTTGTCAATGTTTCCAAAAGAAAAAAATCCATTAGTTACATACAAATTATGGAAGGTCGAATGATAGTTCTTTTGCTTTCCATAGACACCAACAGCTGGCCTAAGAGACTGCTCATTGTAATATAAACCAGAAAATCCAGTGTGCCTCAATAATACATACAGAACACACAATTTGGCTCAAAAACCTGATAGACAAACTCTTTGGGGCCAGATGGCAGACTATAAGCAGCCTACAAAATGCCACTTTCACGGAAAGGATTGAAAGTGGTTAATAGATACCTACCTTTGGATTGATTGTGTGAGTAAGAGCACTGGGAATCCACAGAGAGGAGGTGGGAGTGAAATGTAGAAGATAGAAGTGGGACAAGATGCTCAGCAGGACTGGCGGTTATTAGGGAAGGCGCACACACATGGGAAAGGGAACTAGGAGAAAATCCCAGACTCCATGTTTTCCCTGAGGATAATGTAACTGGAGGGATGGGGAGGGCACCTCCACTGCAGCAGGCCTCCAGACTGATACAGAGACCTGACTGGAGGCTATGAAATTGTGTTGCTCCAGAGAGAAGGGATGACTAGCTTGCCAGCCTTGGGCACTGTGGCCAGTGCCATTGTAACATCCCAATCCTGGAACACTACTTTTGCCCAGGGGTCAGTTCTCTGACTTCAGCCTTCCCCATTCCCCTGCCAAGTGGGGATGGAGTGGGGAATCTGGCTCTCATGTGTGCCCCAAGGGCAGGTGACATGCTCCCCCACCACTGCTGGTGCCAGGATCCCTGGGATGAGCAGGAAACCAAGGGCCTGGCACCCACTGCTGTGGCCTGGGTGAGCCTTCTCAACCTGGACACAGCATGTGTTCATGGCTCTCAGTGCCCAGTGCCCACTGCTGGGGCAGCTGGACCTGCTATTGCTGCCTGAAAGGCCTTAAGTGGGATGAAAACCATCATAGTTGCAGCCTTTAGATTTAGGTTGTGTGCATGCCAGGGATCCACATCGTCCTTCACCCTGGGTGTTGCACCCTGTACCACTTGTGCACCCTGCTCCAGCCCACATGTGTGAACACAGTGTCCCATGGACTTGTACCATCCTGGGTAGGCACCCTACCCCACTGGTCTGCTCTGTCTGGGGTCCACTCCACCCCATGCATGAATCATGACCTGCTGACCCACTCTGCAACAGGGGTCTCTCTGCCTTGTTCTTTGTGGGCTTGTGGGCCACTACAAAGCCGAGGAACTGCTATGCCCTGTGCTGCACCTTGTGTAGAACTTGCCCAGCCCACATGCCTGGCACCTCAGCTTCCCAAGCCTGCATGCATATGCGCCATGCCCAGTGGACCTTGTGCATCCTGCATGCATGCCCTGTCCTGCCTGTAAGCTCCAGCTCATGTGTGCACCTGGCATCAGGGTCCAGCCCTGCCACAGCAGCCCTGTAACAAACACGGGGGAACAGGAGAGATGTAGCAGAGCAACAATGTTAAAAGCTTATGGTGTTTCTGCCCCTCTCCTGCCTGGTCAAACTTTCAGAATAGGTTCTTAGCATGCCATCCAGGGATTCGTCTCAATCTTCACCGAGACACAGAGGTCTCAGCAGAGAACAGGTGTATCATATCTGCTATCTGTTTTAATCAGAGAGAAGTGGTCTCAGAGGATAAGGTACCAGCATAAAAACTCTAGCAACATGAAGAAATAGGCTATCTTGACATCCCCAAAGTATCACAATAGCTCTCGATAATTAATTTAAAACAGTAGGAAATTTTTGAAATGGCAGATATGGAATGCAGATTATGGATGGCAAGTAAGATGATTGGAATTGAGGAAATGATAAAAAACCATTTCAATGAAACCAAAAAGATAATTCAGGACACGAACAAAAAATTCAGGAGAACTATGAAACACTGAGAAAAGAAATTTCAGATGACACAAACAAATGGAAAAGCATATCAAGCTCATGGATCAGTAGAATCCGCATTGTTAAAATGTCCATTCTACCCAAAGTGATTTACAAATTCAATGCAATCCCCATCAAAATACCACCATCATATTTCAAAGATCTATAAAAAATAATTGTATGTTTTGTTTGGAACCAGAAAAGAGCCTGAATATTTAAAGTAAACTTAAGCAAAAAGAACAAATCTGGAGGCATCACATTACCAGACTTCAAGCTATACTACAAAACTATGGTAACCAAAACAGCATGGTGTTGGCACAAAAATAGAGACATAGACCAATTGAACAGAATAGAGAACCCAGATATAAAACCATCTACCTACAGCCAACTGATCTTTGACAAAGCAGACAACAATGCACACTGGGGAAAAAAAAACCCTATTCAATACCTGGTCTTAGGAAAATTAGATAGCCACATGCAGAAGAATGAAACAGGACCCCTATATCTCACCACTCATAAATA
The DNA here is from genome assembly GCA_004363605.1 of Indri indri. NCBI lineage: Eukaryota > Metazoa > Chordata > Mammalia > Primates > Indriidae > Indri > Indri indri. The sequence goes on along the minus strand of RJWJ010024440.1, from coordinate 16,222 downwards.
TTAATTCAAGATAGATAAAAGACTTAAATGTAAGTCATGAAACCATAAGAATTCTAGGAGAAAAGGTAGGAAAAACTCTTATAGATATTGGGCTAGGCAAAGAATTTGGAACTAAGAATCCAATGGAAATTACCACCATGACAAATATAAATAAATGAGACTTAATTAAGTCTAAAAGCATGTTCACATCACAGGAAATAATCAGTAGAATAAATAGACAACCTACAGAATGGGAGAAAATATTCATAAACTATACATCTGACAAAGGGCTAATACTCGGAATCTACAAAGAACTCAAACAAATCAGCAAAAATAAAATAAAATAAAATAAAACAGCCCCATTAAAAAGTGGGCAAAAGACATGAATAGAAGTTTTCCAAAAGAAGACAAATGGCCAACAAACACATGAAAGAATGCTCAATGTCACTAATCATCGGGGAAATGCACATTAAAATCATAATGAGATACCACTTTACCCTTGTCAGAATGGCCATTACTAAAAAGTCAAAAAACAACAGATGTAGGCATGGATGCATAGAGAAAGGAAAACTTACACACTGTTGGTGAGACCGCAAACTATCACTGCCTCTATGAAAAATATTATGGAAATTCCTCAAAGAACTAAAAGTAGAACTACTATTTGACCCAGGAATCCCACTACTGCATATCTACCCAAAGGAAAATAAGACATTTTGTCCAAACACACCTGCACATGAATGTTTATTGCAGCACAATTCACAATTGCAAAAATGTGGAATCAACCTAAGTGCCCATCAGTTCATGAGCAGATATAGAAATGTAGTATGCACTATAGAGTATTACTGAGCCACAAAAAGGAATTAAATAATTTCTTTTGTAGCAACTTGAATGGAATTGGAGACCATTATCCTAAGGAAGTATTTCAGGAATGGAAAAACAGACCGTACAAGTACTCTCTAATAATTGGGAGCTAAGCAATGGGCACACACCAGGCACAAAGAAATGTAAAGGATATTGGAAACCAACAAGCAGGGATGGTGGGAGTTGATGAAGGGTAAAAACTTACCTATCAGCTATAATGAACCCTATTTTGGTGATGGGCACACTAAAAGATCCAACTTAAGCATTATATAAGGTATCCATGTAGCAGAAATGTTTGTACTCTCCCCATAATATTTTGAAATAAAAAACGAAAGTCTGTGGGGCCAATTTAAAAAGTGAACTTTCATTTCCCTTGTTATCTATACTTTTGCTCTTACTTTTTAGTGTGGCTGGAGGGGAAGGTGATATAATATATATTTAGCTACGAAATTTGCAATGGAGTTTTGTTTGGGAACAGAAATCTTATCCCAATGTTTAGGAAAGTAAACACTTTCAGTTACATTCCACTTAATAATTAGTTTTAAAATTGACCATGGACCATGCTTTCTGTTTAAAAGATATACATTTCGTGTCTAGGGTAGTTGCCCAGAAAAGATTTTCAAACTTTAGGGATAAAGATTAAAAGAACGTTATCTTGGTTTGCTAAGGTACAAAGCTGACAAGTATTTGGATAAAATGCTCTTAGGACAATACAAACATGCATAGCTACCATGACCCATGGTTTATTTTTTTTATAAATTCTAACTTGGAAAAAAAAAATACAGAAGAGGATGTAAAATTCAGATAGCTAATATTAGGATTCAAGTAGAGGAACAATCTCCTGGTGGTTCTATATAGAGTTTTACATTATTTATCACATTCTATTGGAATTTTCGGTTATTTAATCTTCACCACTAGCCTATGAGTTCTTTGCAAGTTAAAATTTTTCTTTGTTCCAGTATTATATCCACTCCTTGGCCTAAGGTCATTGAATAGAACAGAACAGAACACTCAATACACTCAATATTTGTGAGTGACTGTTTATGTAAGTGGAATATTACAGTCTATCAATTATTTACCCAATTTGAAAAATAAGGTTTTGTAATATACAAACATGCTATATTTATTATGTATATATTGTCAAGTGTTTAAAACAATAATGTACATATTCCTCTGAAAAGCAAAGCAACATTAGAGCAATATAACATTAAAAACAATACAAAACTTAGTTTAATTTTTCAGATACATTTTTAAGTTAGGTACCTTTAATGCTCTTCAGAAAAAAATATTCTGAACTTCTAATTTTTACTCCCAAAAGTGTACTTAGCAAAAAGAAAAGAATCTTTTACAACTACATATACAGATGAAAAGAAACTCTAATATCACACAGCAAGGTAATGATAATGACTTGTAAACTACTTACTTTGGGCATTTTCCAACTATGTGATCTTTTATAAACACTAGGTAGGGAAATGTTCAAACCTGACTGAATATCATATATCCAGTATGTAGCTAACACACTGATTACTAGAATTTTAGGGGAACCATTATTTTGCATTACAACACATGGAAATTGAGTGCATTTTCTTTTATATTTTGCATACTAATATGCAGTTGAAGATAGGAAACAAGGCACCCCATCATTTGCTGCAACCCATGGGAACCTAGTCTTTCTTTCAAAGGAAAGCTACAGTAGCATACAAAAAAAAGAAGATCTTTTAGATTTTGACTCTTTCATTACAACCATTTTAAAAAATTAAATTTCTTTCTAGAATATGGTCAGGGAATATAAAATTCAAAGCCTGTGAAATTCTAAGAGTTCTAAAATATGACTATATTTTCTTAGCATTTACTAAAATGATATTTAATTTTGAATCACTGGTGGATGATAGTCATTTTCTTTTGATGTAACATTTCTAGTCACCTTGAACAGCTGATATTTTAACCTGAAAATATACTTCTTAGTAAATTAAAAAAAAAATAGCACTCAGAAGATAATGAGCATTGGGCTTATATGATTTTATTATAGGTCCTTTACAAAATATTCTTAAATCAAGCCTTTACTTAGGAATTATAACTCCTAATACAGTTTTCAACCACCTATACTACAGTAGATCTGTAAAATGGACTATCTCAACTTTTATTTAATAAGAAATGAACTAAAATCAACTTGTAAGTGATTTTGTCACATGTATTTTTATTTTCATTTTTGCTAATAAACTTTGACTTCATTGTTGCAGTCATAATATACATTAGACATAATTATCAATGCTCAAACTCATAAAACCTTAGAAAATTGAGCTGAAAAGAAAGCTAGAGATCACCTAATGAACCAAAACACCAAAATGTTACAATTTTCTCAGTATCACATGATCAAATATATATCCATCATTATTTTTATTCTGCTAAATAAACAAAATATCATGCTAAATATACACATATTTTATACCAAGCATGATTTTGGCTAGTCTTCACTATGATTACTCAGTAGGAAATAAATGAATGTTCGGATTACCTAGTTTATCTGCTGCTATCACTCTTTGTAGTGTATGTGACACTAACAGAAATTCATCATAAAACTCAGCCTGTGAGTTATAATAGTATTTGTTAGTTCTTCCTTTATGTCACTTAATTTAACAAAACTTTCCTTAAACCACTTTTCTTTGTTGTAATCAAGTTTTCAGTGTATGAGGGACTATTTTCTCCAAAGCTTATGAGATCCTTATATTCTACATATCTAACCGGGCTGTTTAGTAACCAATTCATGAAGCAGTTCTCCCACGAGAACTGAAAATGCATGTCTTCCTGGAGGAAAATACCAAACTTCACAGCTGATAGACATTCTCAGTTATCATTTTATGCTTAAAACCTGTGTACATTAAAACTTCTAAAATCAATTCAATGATATTCCCCATTAATCATATCTATGATCCATTTAAATGCATTATTTATGACTTTGGTTTTAGTGTTTTCTTACTGTACATTAGTAAGTCACTCCTATGTTATCTAGAATCACCCTGAATATTTATTTTGAAACATGAAAATATTGGGAAAGGCATTGCATCTTTGATTTGATTCTCAGCTTGACTGTTCTTGGTGTATAGCAATGCTACCGATCTGTGTACATTGATTTTGTAGCCTGAGGCTTTGCTGAATTTATCAGTTCCAGGAGTCTCTTGGCAGAGTCTTTGGGGTTTTCTGGATCAGGGGTCCCCAACCTCTGCTGAATTGTATAATTATTTTATTATATATGATAATATAATAATAATAGAATAAAGTGAGCAATAAATGTAATGCAAATGCACTGGAATCATCCTCAAACCATCCCCCAACTCTGGGTCTGTGGAAAAATTATCCTCCAAGAAAACAGTCCCTGGTGCCAAAAAAGTTGGGGACCAGTGTTCTAGATATAAGATCTTATCATCAACAAACAGAGATAGTTGGACTTCTGCCCTCATTTTGATGCCCTTGATTTTCTTCCCTTGCCTGATTTCTCTGGCTAGGACTTACAGCATTATGTTGAACAGAAGTGGTGACAGTGGGCAACCCTGACTGGCTGCAGTTCTAAGTGGGAATGTTTTCAATATTTCCCCATTCAGTATGATGTTGCCTGTGGGTTTGTCATGTATGGCTTTTATAATATTGAGTTATGCTCCATCCATGCCTATTTTCTTAAGGGTTCTTATCATAAAAGGGTGCTGAATTTTGTCAAATACTTTCTCTGCTTCTATTGAGAAGATCATATGGTCTTTGGTTTTGCTTCTATTTATGTGGTAAATCACATTTATAGTTTTGCATATGTTAAACCATCCTTGCATCTCTCAGATAAAGCCTACTTGATTGTGGTGTATTGTTTCTTTAACTTTCAGCTTAATTCAGTTTGCTAGGATTTTATTGAGAATTTTTGCATGTATATTCATAAGGGATAGTGATCTGTAGTTTTCTTTTTTGGTTGTGTCCTTTCTGGCTTTGGTATGAGGGCGATATTGGATTTGTAGAATGAGTTGGGGAGGATTCCTTCCTTCTCTATATTATGAAATAATTTCTGCAGTGTAGGTACTAGTTCTTCTTTGTAGGTCTGGTAAAATTCTGGTAAAATTTGGGTGTGAAAACTTCTGGTCTGGGATTATTTTTTTCTTGGAAGATTTTTTTATTGCTGCTTCAATTTCATTACTTGATATTGGTCTGTTCAGGAGTTCTATTTCTTCCTGATTAAGCCTAGGCAGATTGTGTGTTTCCAAGAGTTTGTCCATTTCCTCAATGTTTTCAAGTTTATGTGCATAGAGATTTTTATAGTATTCACGGATGATATTTTGTATTTCCATGGTATCAGTTGTAATATATCCTTTTTCATTTCTGATTGATCTTATTAGGTTTCTTTCTTTTCTCTTTTGGTGAGTCTAGCTAGAGGTCTGTCAATTTTGTTCATCTTTTCAAAGAACCAAATTTTGTTTCATTAACCTTCTATATAATTCTTTTGTTATCGATTTTGTTTCTGCTCTGACCTTTGTTATTTCTTTTCTTCTGCTGGGTTTGGGATTGGTTTGCTTTTTCTCTTCTAATTCCTTGAGACAATTCATTAGATCTTTTTGTCTTTTGGGTGTAGGCATTATGGCTATAATTTTTCCTGTCATGACTGCTTTTGCTGAACCCCACAGATTTTGATGACTTGCATCCCCTTTGTTATTTTGTTCAAATAATCTTTTGATTTCTGTCTTAATTTCCTCCTTGACCCAATAACTGTTCAGCAGTAGGTTGTTTAATTTCCATGACTTTATGAAGAGCTGAGTGTTTCCATTGGAATTTATTTCTAATTTTATTCCACTGTGGTCTGAGAAGATACATGTTATATATTTAACTAAGGAGGTGAAAGACCTCTACAGGGAGAACTACAAACGCTGAGGAAGGAAATCACAGAGGATGTAAACAAATGTTAAGATGTCTATACTACCCAAAGTGATTTAGATTCAATGCAATCCCCATTAAAGTACTAAGGTCATTTTTTACAGATCTAAAAAAAATAATAATAATTCTACATTTCATATGGAACAAGAAAAGACCTGAATAGCCAAAACAACCTTAAGCAAAAAGAGCAAATTGGGAGGCATCACTCTACCAGACTTCATGTTACTACAAGGCTATAGTAAGAAAAATAGCATGGTGCTAGCACAAGAATAGAGACCTAGACCAATTATCAGAACAGAGAACCCAGATATAAAAGCATCCTCATAAAACCATCTGATCTTTGACAAAGCAGACAAGAGCATACACTGGGGGAAAGGATCCCTATTCAATAAATGGTGCTGGGAAAATTGGATAGCTACATGTAGAAGACTGAAATAGGATCCGTACCTTCACCACTCACAAAAATTAATTTGGATGAATAACAGACTTAACCTGAGGCATGAAACTATAAGAATTCTCAAAGAAGAGATTTGAAAAACTCTTATAGATATTGGCCTAGGCAAAGAATTTATGAAGAAGGCCCCAAAGGCAATAGCAGCAACAACAAAAATAAATAAATAAATGGGACCTGATTTAATTAAAAAGCTTCTGCATAGCGAAGGGGACAATCAATAGAGCGAATAGGCAACCTACAGAATGGGAGAAAATATTTGCATGCTATACGTCTGATGAAGGGATAATAACCAGAACCTACAAAGAAGTCAAGCAAATAAGCAAGAGAACATCAAACAGCCCTACTAAAAAGTGGGCAAAATACATGAACAGAACCTTTTCAAAAGTAATAGCCAATAAACATATGAAAAAATGCTCAACATCTCTAATCATCGGGGAAATGCAAATCAAAACCACAATGAAATATTACCTAACTCCAGTGAGAATAGCTTTTACCAAAAAGTTCCAAAACACCAGATGCTGGTGTGGATGTGGAGAGAAAGGGCCACTTACATACTGTTGGTGGGACTGCAGATTAGTACAACTTCTATGGAAAAAGTATGGAGATTGCTTAAAGAACTAAAAGTAGACCTACCATTTGATCCCATAATCCCATTACTAGGTATTTACAATCCATATTTAGATTGTAAAATAAAGAGAGATTCTATAAAAAAGACACTTGTACTCAAATGTTTATAGCAGCACAATTCACAATTGCGAAGATGTGGAAACAATCCAAGTGTCCATCAATCCATGAATGGATTAATAAAATGTGGTATATGTATACCATGGACTATTACTCAGCCATGAGAAAAAATGGTGAACTAATGCCTTTTGTAACAACCTGGATGGAATTGGAGACCATCCTTTTAAGTGAAGTATCATAAGAATGTAAAAACGAAAACCACATGAACTCTCTACTAAATTGGAACTAATAGATCAACACTCATGTGCACACATGGTAGTAAAATTCAATGGAAATCAAGCAGGTGGGAGGGGAGAGGAGGGGGTGGGTGAACCCCACTCCTAATGGGTACAATGCACACTGCTAGGTGATGGACACATTTATAACTTTGACTCAATCTGTACAAAAGCAATTCATATAACCGAAACATTTGTTCTCCCATAATATTCTGAAATATAAAACACAAACCAAACCAAAACAAAAAAGGAATATATGAAAATAACTATACTGCAAGTGTAATTAAGTTCTTTCTCTCTTTTTAGCTAGTGAGAGATTTATTGCTTTATTGAGAGTTTATTTCCTTGAAACTCACCTCCTTAGAGTTTCCATTGTGTGATTGAATCTGAATTATATTTGTCTGCTCTAGAATTTTGTCTATATTAAATTATACCATATATACAGTGTGCATTCTTGTGTCTTTCTTGTGTCAAAACACCATTTTGATAATCATCCCTATTTTTGTGTGTATCACTTGATCAGTGTTAGTTTTTAATTGCTAAGTAGTATTATATTATTCTATTGTAAAAATATAGCATTCTCCCAAGGATGTACATTTAGGTTTTTTCTGGCTTGCACCTGTGATTAATAAATCTGATATAAAAATTCTTACAGAAGTCATATATTCTCCCATTTTTCTCCATTTGTCTTTTTTACCTAAGAATAAAATTGCTGACTACTAGTGTGTGTGCATATTTATCTTTATAAGAAATTAAACTGTCAAAAAGATTGCAGCATTTTTGCATTCCCACCAGGTAGTGTATGACAGTTCTCCTTGCTCTGGGTCTCTTACAAATAATAATACATATTTATTATCGGTTAATTAAATGGTAACAAAAAGCATCATACACACTTAGAATAAGTAAAAAATAAATTAGATATTCATCTGGTCACATTCTCTGATAACAATTTAAAAGAAAGAAAATGATAAGAAAAATACCAAAAGAAACTTCATTCCTTAGAAATTACTTAAAGATAGAACATCTTAGCTTAACTAAGAGCAACAGGATTTGGGGAAGTTGTCGGGGAGATTATTCCAATAAAATCATGTAATGCTTGACTTATTAAAAAGTGGCAAACGTGGTTAAATTAAAATGGACAAATTATTTTTTATGAAAGGAAGAGTAAACAAACCCAAAGTGTTCAGCTCGGAAGAATTGAAATATTAATGCATGATGTAGAGAATAAAAACTAATAATCTAGTTTGGTTTTGACTATACTAGAAAGACAATTATAATTGAATGAAAATTCAGGCATAGAATAATTAAAATGCAAATAACAACATATTTCTATTTTAAATTAATAATGTTCTCAAATCTCAAAAAATTCCTATTTCTAAGACCCTGAAATAACTTGCATGTATGATAATATCAACAAATTTGACATTCTTAGAAGGTAAGATTTAAAATAAACAACAACAAAGCTAAAAAGAAAAATTGGATTCGAGAAACGTCTACTCCAATTTTCAAAAGAGAAATTGAGTTACTAAAAGTTTTGGACAGGGATCTCAGTCCTCTCCCCAAATCACAAAAACGGAGAGGAAGAGGGTGTTTTATGAGCATTAGGAAAGGGGAGTGGTCACCAAAAGCCAGTGCAAGTTCAAGAACAAATTAAGCACAAATCAAGCTCCTTTCATTCTAAATAATTTATCTATAGACACTTCATAGATACAGTATATCTTATTGGTTAGAACTGTCTTTTATAATATACAAACAAGATGAGATAAAAACTGAATAATAATAAGACACAATTGTTGAACAACTATTTTCTCACTGGCTCAAAGAGAGGGTCTGTTAAATGCAGCATAAAATTTTTAATACTCTTATATAAGTGATTGTTCTGCAGGTAGTTCATTCTCAATGACTTAAAACACATATTTGTTTTTCACACCTGTCTACATATTTCAGTATTAGATCCAGCAGTGGACATACTTTGTATTTTTCCTATATGTAATTTTCACAAGCCTATAAAGTGGAATTCTAACTGACTTTTAATAGTTAAAAATGAAAGAGGTTGTTTTTAATACATTTAGATTCCATTATCCCAGGGCATAGAAAAAAATAATACTAATACTTTTGAGAGGATTAAAATTGAACTGAAAACTTCAAATTTTATTAAATAAAATATAAGTGGCTACATTATATAAAAGAGTTTTATGAGGGGAAGAATGCAGTATTAAAATTTGGAAAGACAATTATCTTGGTGAAATTAATTTATTTCAGTAAATATAGTCCTAGAGGTAAAATTTATAATATATTAAAATAACAACTGGAAGCAACCAATATATCCACAAACGGGAAATTTTGCATGTGAATTATGATTCTCAAATACAGCAAAATGTTACAGCACTGTTAATACCCAAGGTGTAGCTTTTTATGTGCTCATATTAAAAGATCTCTAAAATATATCTTGAATGGAAAACAAAAAAACAAGGTACAGAATTTATATAGCGTGTACTATTTTTGCTAAATCACTGATTATATATATGTGCTACACACAAACGTGCACACTAATATATGAAGTCTATCCTGAAAGTATCCAGCCATGTAATATGAAAAATAGAGACATTTATTGAGGGAGATACAAGATAGTAGAAACATTGTACATAGCGCAATGACACCTAGGTCCCCTTCCAAGCAGGCACCTTGGGACCTCATACAGTTCTCCCAGAGTCTCTTAACTTAACCCGTACACGTTCAACATTCTCAGGTGTTCTGCTTGTTGCTGGCATTCCAGAACGTGGATCACTTTCAACAGATTCCTGACCATCATTGAAGCATTGTGCCACAATTTATTTGCGCTGAGCTCATTGCATCGTCCTTGAAAGCCTTCTGAATTATTGGAATAATTTCCGCAGAGGAATGTTCAAGCTTAATGCAAAATTTGATGCAGATTCATCGCTCTACTCACTCAGTCATTTTGAATGCAATGGTCACACAGTACACATGCTCACTCAAGGGCGTCTAGCGCCCCACTGACAAATACAGTGAAGTCGTCATTGTTCACGCGTGCACATTCCAGTCCCCTCTCCTTGGCTACCAGGTTACATCGATGTCACACAAACTATTCTTGTTATATTAAAAATGGCTGAATACTTTCTGGACAGACTTCCTGTATATATGTGCCCATATATATAGCCATACACTTGTATTTACACAAATCATTTCTGGATTACTGAATATGTTAAATAACAAACTATGGACACTTGTCATTTCCGGGAAATAGGCCTGAGATTTGCGGTAGATAGGATATTCAGTTTCCATTGTATATCTCCTTGTACTGCTTGAATATTTTATAATGATATGTTATTATTAAATAAATACAACTTAAAAGGTACATACAAAATACATTCACAAAATTATTGTTGAAGTCTAAAGCACTGTAAAAGTCTATCATAACCTAATAATGAATTGTTAACTACAGTCAAGTAATACAGATTAAAGTTGTCTTAGAAAATTTACTTACCCTACTTCAGTAATACATTATTTTACTAATATTCATCTCATTCATAAATCACTGTGAATATTTTCTATAAACTTCCTTTATATAATTTCAAAAATTCTATAGATGTGGATCATTCTGAAACTATCAATTTTACTAATGACTTATAAATGGCTTTCTATTTTTTAAGGATTAGTTCTCTAATAGAACATAACTTTTACTTGTGTTTGTATTTCTCAAATTATCAAAACACATGCAACATCAAGACACTCATAAACTTGATTGGCACTTTTTCTATATTATTCCACATTGATTTTTACATCTACATTAGATAGAATAGAACAAAACTTAGGAGATCCAATATTAATATTCCCATATGATATTGCTGAGGCAATAAAGGCCACTTTATATGAATTCTTTTTAAGCAATGATTAACTCTGATTCTTGGCTTTCTCTGTTATTTTCTGATTGACTTCAATGTCACAAAGATTATGCATAAAGTTAATATTTGTTTTGTGAACAACGTATCTATAAAACTGATCTTCGTAAGTGTGTGTGGTACTTTAAACATTTCTTATATTTAGTACCTCTTAGTATGCTCCAGCTCACATTGCTTATATATCCTAAATTATAGCTCTTATATCACTTATGTTGAGGTGTTCAAGGAAACTCAAACCATATTTTAGGGGAGTTGGTAAAATATATTAATTATTAAATAGTTTTGTTAAAAAAAGAATAATAGAGCTTGCCATACTACCTCTCTGCCATACATATAACATTATTAAGTATTCTTAATTATTTTAGAGAATCCTACATTTCAAAAAGTTAGCAATATATTTTCCTTCGGCTTTGAGGAATTCTTTTTGGAGTCTAAATGCAGACTTATGAGAGAATAGCATTCTTTTCATCTTATCCATTCCATAAGCCACCATTTGTGTAGCTTTGTCATCAGGCATCCAGAAACACAAACAAAATTATTAAAAGCCATCACATAAATACACACAGAAAAAATAAAATCTATACTTTTTTGCAGAAAATAACCAAAAAGTAGGGAAAATGTCAATTAAATGAAGTTAATCTATAATGTAAGGATATGCCCCCAAAGCATTCATTCATTGATCAAATATTTATTGAGAACCTACTATGTACCAACCTCTCATCTAGAAACTTGGGATTCAAGAGTGAACAAAAACAATTAAGGGTCTCTGCCTTAAAGTAACTGAAATCCAATTGAAAGGAGATGGACAAAACACATAATGATTGGAATACATAGTACTTCAGATGGTGCAATTTTAAAATGACTGGTCATGAAATGCTTCATTAACAAAGTGACATTTTGGCAAAGACATGCAGAAGGTGACAGAGTTGAGAGGATTTCTCATATGACCATCTAGGGAAAGACTATTCCAGGGAAAGGAAACTGGAAATGCAAAAGTTCTGAATTAAAAGTATGTCTAGATTTGAATGTTTGAGAAAGAAGCAGAAGGCTGGTTTGGCTAGAAATTAGTGAGCCAGAAAGGCAGACATACAGGTAAATACTGAGTGGAATTTGGCTTTACTCCAAAGGAGATGGGAAGTCATTGCAGGGCTTTGAGCAGAGGAGCTGCACATGTGATTTATGTAAAAACTGAACACTAGGGATGCTCTGTTGCAAGGGGAAAGGGCATAGGGAAACAACGAGAGAATTAGTTAAGAAGCTATTGCAACATAATGAGTCCAGCAATGATAGCGGTTTGGGCCAATGCGGTAAAGAGAAGGTACTGGGAAGTGGATAGATTCAGGATATATTTTAAAGGAAAACATAACAGAATTTATGGACTGATTGGATCTGGGGTAAGAAGAAAGGAGAACAGATAAGGATGACTCTGAGACTTTTGGTCTAAATGACTGGAAAGATGAGGTTGGCTCTTACTGGGATGGGGAAGGCTGTGTGACATGTTAGGTATTTTAAGGGTTTACCCTCAAGGTTTGCTATTTGGGCATGTTAAGATACCTTATGGAGATATTTAGTAAACAGTGGGAAATATTAGGCCAGAGTTCAGTGCTGAGATCTGGAATGGAAGTACTAATTTAGGTGATGTCTGCAGTTAAATGGTATTTAAGGTTCATAACACTGAGGGTGATTGCCAAGGAAGTGTGTATAGACAGCAAAAGGAAGAAAAGAAAAAAAAGAATCTAGGACATTCCAATGATTAAAAGTTAACAAGCTGGAAAGGATATAAGAAAGAATCCAGTTCCCTGTGAGTCAAGTAAAAAAAAGTGTTTCACAAAATGCAGTGGTCAACTGTGCCAGTTTATTTATAGATTGAGAAATACGAAGAATAATATGAAGCATGGATATATAAATGTGAAGACAGGATATTTTAAAACCCTCTTGTGGTTAAGAAAATTATGAGTTTGAAAACCTGAAAGGTAGATTAGCCATCTAGCATGATTCACAAATATATTGAATTATCATAACAACTCCATCTTGAGTGTATTGGGTGAAGTTTATTTGGTGATTTATAAATAAAGGTAGTAAATCATGAATCTAAGTATTTTAACCCAGGGGGCAATAATTTAGCAAATATCCAATTCAAATTTGCAGTGTTAAGATTAGAAAGAGAATGGACAATTCATAGGATATTTTCTAAAATGTCTTATGTGTTCTCACAAACCTGCTCTGAATAAAATCTTCATACATATTTTATGTAGAGTGTTTATAGTTCTTCCAAGGATGAATAGAATCAAACATGACCTCAAACCTTTTATAGTAGAGTTGAAAGAACAATTTTATTTCCTTCTAAGAAAAATCATAGACATGGTAAGTATATTAAACTAATGTTCAGAAGCAAGAAGAAATTTTCAATCATCAGAAATGAGATGAGGCAGATTTTTAAAGCATCAATAATGTAATTTCTGTCAGCTAGACTGTGTTGTATTGAGTATATCAGGAAAATAGAGCAATAAATTTGAGCATATACTCCATAATAATACTGCCTCAAGCCATGATGCTGAATATTATTAGTCATGTATAACGTATGGATACTAAAACAAATGGTGCCAATAATTGAGAGCTAGGACAGGATTCAAGGGGTATCATTATTGGTAGTGCAAGAATAATGGGGAGAATTTAAAAAATCACATTATTAACAAAGTCAACGTGTGGTATAATTTCTCCTTCTTCTTCTTTTTTTTTTTTTTAAATGTAAGCAACAGAGTCATGTTTAAGTCCTATGGAATGGCAATAATAGAGACTTGGGATAAGAAGCTACATGTTAACATTTTAACCATACACTTTAAAAAATAAAACTTATACTTGCAAAAGTTAACTAATTAGAAACAATTTTTAAAAAAATATTAGTCTAAGTACAAAAGCATCACATGAGGGATAATATGTATAAAGTAATTGTTCCATAAATATAACTTACTTGCAAATATCTCTATTACTTATTTAAATATATGTGAAATAAACAGTCCAAGACTAGAAGAGTTTTTTTTTTAATTTCAAAATATTAAATGTTTCACAGAAGTTGATTTGATATAACTGTACTTTAATATTATATTTACTCCAGAAATTCTAGTTTATTGGCATGAGAGGAGGCTTAACCTTTATTCCATAGCACCAGGTAGCACCCAAGACACTCATGAGACTAACATTTTTTTTTTTTTTTGCTTTTAACAAAGAGGAAAAGGGATGCATCAGATCAATCATCACTACCTTCCTTCCCCTAAAAAAATTAAAATACAAAACAGTAAAGTTTCAAATTAAAGCTGTACAAAATGGAAATAACTGCCTCCTGCAATAACAAAGCATGGAAAAAGAAAGCAGGGTAGATTTAGAAGAAACAGATTAGTGATCCAAATACCTGAATAACCACCTGTTATGACTTTTGACTGTTCAAATTGTTCAAATCTTAATTTCCACGTTCGTAAAATGTGGACACATTCTTTGGAAATATTTCAAGGCTTAGAGTTTGGGCTCCTATGGGATTTCTGAAGGTGCATGTGGACACCGCTGCCGACTTCCTATTAAAATTGCACGTGAGAAGGAAGAATCGGGGAGAAAAAGGAGGAATTTGTGCATTCTCTCCCAGTCTTAGGAGTTTTCTTATCTGCTCTTCGGGTCGGAGCTAGAACACTTCTCTTGGAGCTCTCTCTGTTCATACTCACGCTCGCTTCAGGGTTTGACTGTGCATTGCATTCCCCGGGGAGGATACCCGAAGAGGAAATAAGGTCTGGGTGGCAATGTGGTGGGGCAAACTTACTGCTGGTCTGGTAATGCTTATTTATTTACGGAATACATAGTATAGTTTTCTCAGTATTAGCAATAAAATTTTTTATAAAATACTGCCTTTGTCCTAATGGGCATCAAACTATAGATGATAAGGTATCCAAGTAAAAATTTTCCAAGACATTGTGGAACATTGTATAAAGGACTCAATATTAATATTAAACAATGCATATATATGCACAGGAATTTGCCTGAAAGGTTAATAGCACCACCGTTAAAGGTACCTGTGCCAACATCACCAGTGACAAATTCCCTGCTTGGGTCTGACACGCTCTTGCTCAGAGGAAATATGATGATCAAAATTGCCATGTGAGGATCACAGACAGACAGATGGCAAATACCAAAATGGTCCCCCGGTAGCATCCACATCAAACTCCCCTGGTTTGAATTGTAGAAAAGACAAAGCTTGACTAACAGAGTGGAACAGAAAGATATTAGTCATTTGCAGACCCTAGAATGACATATGAATCAACCCATTAAGACAGATACGTATTTTGGCTGATGAATCTGGTCCTTAAAGCTTCCTGAAGTACGGGATATTAACTCTTGCTGTATCCTATGAAGTTGTAGATTCTGGAGAAGTGAGTCAGATCCTTGGCCATAGCTAGATAAATATTTTAGGATCTTGAGTGGCCATCCAGTATGTATAGATAAAATGTTTCTACTTCAGGGGATGAGGAAGGAAATGAAGGTAAAAGGAGCTAGGTAGCAAGAGAAAATTCTTTAATACAGGAATGACAATAGTATGCTCGTGAAAAAAAGCTGTTTAGCTGTCTAATTGTAGCATAGGATTTTTTTTTTTCAGAAATGTATAAAATAGTAAAAAATATATATTGAGTTGAAAATATTAAAATTATTGAAATCAGAGAGTCCTGAAAACTTTTTTTTTATTTTAGAAATAATAATGTATTAATTGAAGACTCTCGAATATAAAATAGTAATGGAAACCCTAAAGTTTCAGAGGAATATTCTTGAAGTCAAATATATTATGAGCCAGAAATTATTACTATTGTTACCATTATTCTTGTCATTACTGTTAGAATTAGTAATACTCAGGCTTTAGGATGAACAAGAAAGGAAGCTGGCTAACAGTACAGATGAGTCTTCCTCACCGAGATAAGAGAAACTAGAAAAGAGTGTTACATGTGTAACTAAAACAGGACCATAAGCTATGATTCACTGGAAGCTTTACAGATATCCAGCTGCTCATCTATTAATTGATAGATACAGATATTGATAAATGTAAACTAATACCAGTTTCCCAACTAAGATACAATGAATGCAAATTTGGGAAAATCAGACCCAGAAGT
>RJWJ010024439.1:0-24836 GCA_004363605.1 Indri indri | reverse complement strand
CTGGAAAGAGCACATATCTTTCCCAATGTTGTGTTCATATGTCTTTTTTGCTTGACATATGAAAGCACATTATCAAATGAGTTAATATCAATATATAATATTAATATTTAATAATAACTTGAAATTGTGAAGTGCTTTTTAAAAAATTAGTCTCTCATATCATTTGATTGATTGTCACAGCAATCTTTTGACACAAAGAATGTGTTAGTATCTTTGTGTTTAAGGTAAGGTTATTGAAGCTCAAAGATTTTGTAATTATTCAAGATCACACAAATAATTAGTTGTGGATATAAGTGAGTCACCTCAGAATTATTTATTGGCTACTTATCAGATATCAGGTCCTACGCTAAAATGCAAAAACAAATCCATCATGCTTATTTATATATTCTTTACTAAATACCAGACATGAATATAAATGTTTTACAAATATAATTCACTTAATTAATTTACAGGTGAAAAATTATAGCAGAGAGAATATATGTAACTTGTCTAGGGTGACCAGTGTATTGAATGTAGGTCCAGGATAAGAAGTCATGTGTTCTTAATTACACTGCTATGTTTCTGCCATTTCATAAGTCTATGAAAGAGAAATCTGAAAGCTATTACTCAAAATGGCTTTAGATTCTGATAAAAGTATGCAAGTGAAATCTAAATTTAAATTTGCTACAAAAACAATTGCACATTATAAATAAGAAAGAGATTTGGGAAAATAAGGAAAAACATTTTTAAAAAATAAGTAAAAATATAAGGATAATTGAAAAACAAAATGACATTATTAAAAATAATCTAGATGGAAGCAAGATGCAAAAGCATCATTATAGAATTGAAATACTCCGTATGAATGTTATCTTAACGATACATATTCAAGGGACTTGGTAAATTCATTGCATTATTCCTTTCTTTAAAAACAAAAACATTGGTTTCATGATTTTGTTTTAATCAAATACTTTGTGTGAAATGAGATGCATATTTGTTCTCAAAGCATTTATGTGAGCCTGTTTTCTGAGATTCATTTTCCTTGTATTCTTAAGCCATGATAGTCATGAAAGGATATGAGCTCATACAAACATGAACACGACCTTGTTATTCTTACAAAAGAGAGTTTGTTCAACTTACTAGCATTTGGGAAAGGAAGCAGTTGTAAAAAGATTAAAAACAAAGACCAAGGAGAGCTGAATGTTCAAATATATTTATACTTTCATGTGTATTATTGTCTGTCGGATTCACAGAGGCACAAACTTTAAAATTAATTCAATTCACAGCAGGATTAACTTCCAGGGTTGCTGTGGATATACAGCTAGCTGCTTAGGACCGCAGAGCCTATATACTATTACTTTTAATCACCTTGGTGAGGTAACACTTTCACTTTAAAAATAAAAGCACACTGAGTAAGCTTAAAGGGTGTGAAAAATATGCAATAGAAAGCCAAGGAGAAAAAGAGGTCAATAATTATCCAACAGCATAACACACTGTTACCCCATGTATCACTCTCCCCGTATACACATACGCCTGCATACATGGGCTTGGGGAAAGGAAAAAAAATGTGCTCTACCGTACACTCTACCTAAGTGGAATTAGTCATACAGGTAATAACTACTATTTTATAGGTGTTGTGATAGATCCTACATTAATCCTCTTAACAGCCCTTAAGGGGAGGACTGCTAATACCCTACTATGTGGATGAAAACAACTGAGCCTTAGGGAGATGAGTTGGCAGAGATAGAATTCCACTCTGTTTGAGTCCAAATGTACTCTCTAAGCTACTCAGCTATGGAAGATGGTCCCTTGTTAAAAATCAGTTTTCAAAACTTCTACGGCTCGTGGTTCTACTTAGGTTTGAGTCATCTTATGGCAAAAGACTTTCAAGAGTGATAGACACTTTATAGGGCTTAAAGGCCAGTGGTCATCAAATTTTGCTAAATGTTAGAACCAATTACCTAGGAAGTTTTTAAAAATTCCCATGCCTAGGCTACACCCTATACCAATTAAATCAGAACTGTTGGTGGCAGTCCCAGGCATGAGCATTTTTTTTATAATTTTCCAGATGATACCAAAATACAGCCACACTTGAGAGCCAGTGTTCTACACACCTTGCTCCCACCACTGGTGCCTGTGCAGTCTCCATCACTGCCAAGTAGTTACCCAGTCTCCACCCAAACACCCTGGGCAGTAGCTGTAGCTGTCAATCAAGTACTTAGGTTAATCCAAATCTGTGGCTTTTCCTCTTCCATCCTTTGGTCCTTGCCCTGCTTCATTAGGATAACACAATTTTGGTATGTGTTTTATAATTGGCAATACTTTAGTAGTCAGCTTCATAGTACCCTCAGTCTTCTCTTCTCCTGAGTAATCTCTTTATTTTTTTAACTGCTTCTCTTATGACATGATTTTAAGTCTCTACATTATCCCAGTAGCTTTCTTCTGAACAGACTAGTTGTCAGTATGATATCTTGGAAAGAATCTGGATTTTGGACTCACAATGCCTTTAGTTTACATTTAATATCTGCCCTGTACTTACTAATCTTGTGAACCTGAACAAACTATTAAATTTTCTCAGCTTCTCTTTAACCTCAAAAAATGTAACTTTTGTGACCATTAAATGAGATATACAGAGGAGTCTTAGACTTTTAGAAGCTCTGAGCGACGGAAACTGTAGTGTCCTACTACACCCCACATACATAATTCAAATGAAAACAGCACTAAACTGGACTTTTAAGAACAAGCTGATAAGAATCCAATTAAATTATAGTTTTTATCTATACCATGTTGCTTTTTAAAATTATTAAATAGCAAGTGTACTATTTTTTAAGTACTATTTTAAACACCAAAAATACTGGGAAAATGAGTAAACACATAGAAAGAATCAAAATTTAGATTACTTTGCAAGAAATTTTAAGCTCTAAGGCCACTTTAACTTAAACTGAAATTTCAGGAAGGTGCAACACCATGGGACTATGCAAGAAAGAGGAAGGAGACATGCACAAGACCCTAATGCTGTAAAGGAGAGAGTATCATAATCCTAATTTATCATAATTGGTTCGTCTGTGTCAAATAAGAAAAAAATTAAGTTTAAAGAGAATGTTTATCTCTGCGTCTAACAAAAAAAAAATTAATAGACTGTGCTCAGTATTAGTTTATTTTTCCTGTTTCTGTCATGTGAAGAGTACTGACATTTAAAAGACTTCAATTTCTATTGATAATAAACGAATGCACAGCCAGAGAAGAGAACTCTAAACTAATTAGAAGGATGCATGTCAAGTCTTTCAGGCCCTAATATTAATACACAGTGCATGCTGTTTCTTATTGTTGCAAATGTCAACCTTCTTCTTGGTAAGTGTCTTTTGGGAAATGGTTCACTCCATTTCAAAAGGATATAATAAAAGGAAAGGGCTTAGGGCAATGTTTAAGCAATGAAAGAAACACAGGACATTTATGACTAGCAGGGAAGAACTGATTGCCTTTGGCTGTGCCTTGGGAAATCCGCAGGAAGTACAGTAAGTTGTGATTACTATTATAAGTTAAAATGATATAAAGCATGCAGAGGAATTTGTATTTTCCTTCTGGGTGATACTGCATTTCATATTCTCCGTGTATCGTCGGAGTTCATGCCCACCTCCTGTGTTTCTTACGAAGTACTAGGAGGAGACGCATTACTGAAAATTGCGGGAGAGTAACTTTCAAAAGGGTCAGTTTAAGGAAAGAAAAAAGAATGTAAAGCTAAGTCTATCTAAGACAACTTATTGTATGTTTTCACACACAATTAAATGTCTTGCTTAAAACTAGCAATGTTTTAACATAAATGACATCGAAATTTGTACTGAGACTGTTCAATGTGTGTGGTAAATTTTTACTGTGTGCATAACTATGTTAGATAACATTAAAGGTAGGTAAAAAAGAAGGGCATACATTTAATTTTATCAGTGCATTTTCCAGTGGTTATTTCCTTAATAGTAATATTTACATCTAGCATCATTATGTAGGGGCTCTAATGTGATTCATCATTACCCTTATAGGTTTTCATTTTTAAATTTCTACTAGGCTGTTGAGAACATAAAGAAAAGTGTCTCATATAACTGTTACCTATCTATCTATTATCTATCTATCTATCTATCTATCTATCTATCTATCTATCTATCCCTTTCTGGTAGTTAAGAGATCTAACACCAAATCCTACTCACTTCATTGTCTCAGTTTTCATTGCATTACCTTCAAATTTAAGACAGGGCTGAAGAATTATCCTTGAAATAAGGTTTGTAGAAATTCAGACTGATTATCATTATTTTTTGTCATGTAAAGATGACAAACTGGATACCAAAAGTGTAGTTCATTTAAAGGCATTTTTGCCTTGCAAGTTCTGTACACTACCTGGTTTGATTAATGAGCAAGTGACTTTATCACTGTATGTCAACCAAGGTGGCCAGGCAAGGGCATGCATTGAGGCAGATGGGTCTATGTTCCAAGAGGAATTTTAAGAGAGATCCCATTTTAATGTGTTTAATATGAGCACTTTAATGAAGGGTTAAAATAAATATCAAGCAGGAATCTAAGTAAGCACAAAATTAGTAGTCATTTCTCATATAATTTAGGCACCTAAAATACACACACCTGAATAGTTTCCAACTTCAAGGAACTGCCAAGCATTTTGCAGACTAGGTATTTCCTGAACTATTAACCCATGTCTTTTAATTAACCCTTGAGGATAGTGCTGGGTGGTAGGTATATAAATACTTGAAACATCGCCCTTGTAAGTTTAAATAGAAATTCCACCAAAAAGCATGAAGGAACATAAGGATAATGATGTCTTTATCAGAAATGTCTTATCATTATTTAAAGTTATATCATTCTAGAACATTTAAAATGGTTATATTAACTAAATCATACTGTTTCCACTTGTAGATACCATGATGGGATTGAAATAAAATTTTCCTTATTTGTGAGTGGTCATTTTAGAAGTTGGGCATTCTTCTGCACATGCTGAAATCTTAAACGACTCTATTTTCTCGAACAAATAATTGTTTTAACACATTAACTGCCATGTGAGTTGTGTTTAACTCACTCTAGTTTTGAGCCTGGGACCTCGTGAAGCATATATAACTCACACATCTCTTTACTTTGGGAGCATATAAGTCATGCACAGAAAACAATGAAAAATAACACATTTTTTCATTAAATTAGAAAGGATCATTTTGTTTTCCAAGTTTTTATGCTATTTTCATAATAAAACACCATGGCCCTATGGAAAAAAATTTTTCTAGTGTGACAGTCAATGTGTTAAACTATTTCAATATCAGGAGAACTTTAACTTTCTGAGGGGCTGATATAGTACAATTAAAACTCTAATTTTCTAAAAATTTCATATCCCCTTAGTTACTAATTATGTAATTTTTAATAATCTTGCAGCTTTTTAATCTCTTATCTGCAATTCTGAGATCCAAAACGCAAATAAACAAACAAAATGCCCTGAAAACTTAAAGTTCTTTTATGAATTATTTGGTAGCCAAATATGACCTGATTGGAATTGAAAAGAAGCTATTTACAGTTTTTTAAAATCACAGTGGAGTTATATTTTTGCTGCATAGATATTAATGTCTTTGATTACTCCAGCTGTAAACTTAGTTAAGGGTTTTATTTTGTAAATTCTAAATAATTCTGGATTCTGAAAACCACTTGGCCCCAGGCTTTTGGATAAAGGGTTACTTAAGAGTTTCTTGTATTCATATTTCCATTCCATGTCTAGCACTGTTTTGCTTTTTGGTGTGCATGCCTGGGGCCAGTGAATAAATGCTGAATTCTTATTCAGTTATAGTAGAGATATTATTTTTAAAATT
The DNA here is from genome assembly GCA_004363605.1 of Indri indri. Lineage (NCBI taxonomy): Eukaryota > Metazoa > Chordata > Mammalia > Primates > Indriidae > Indri > Indri indri. The sequence continues at coordinate 19,011 of RJWJ010024439.1, read as the reverse complement.
TTCCCACCTAAAAATGGTATTGACTCTCACCCTAACAAGATTGTATATTATTCCTTTCTGCTCTGTGTTCTGAAGTATACCTGCAATCTTTTTTGACTAAATACTTCCAGAGGAGTAGGAAGGTATTGAGGCGGTTCATCACATTTTTTGTGGTGTTTTTTTAAGGCATTTCTTGCCTTTCTTTTATGGATTTTTGGTTTTCGTATTTGTTCCCTGTTGCAGAATCATGGGCTTATTTCGATTTTTATTTACAACTAAGGTGATTTATAATGAAAATTACCATACCCACATCATTCACAGAACAGCCTGTCATAGTGTGATAGCGTGGCTCTGTCCTCATGGAGGTTCAGCATCTGCCAGATAAGCCCCTGGAATGTGGGAGCCGAAGGAACTAAGTTCTAGGCCTGTCAGTGCCACTTTTGGACTTTGTAACTATGGAAACTTATTTTGGTATTTCTGTTTTCCCATTTGTAGGAATGGGAAAGATAATCCTGTATTATGGAGGTGATATCACATGCTTTAGGGAATGGTGTCATTGGTGAATAGTAATACATATGAAATAAGTATATGGTGTGCTATGAGGCATTATAAAAATATTAGTTAAATAAGTGAAATGATATCCATTAACTACGCTACTTGTGTAGAGGGGAAAAAAGCCCAGGGTGGAGTAGTTCTCTGTTTGCGGCAATTAAATTGGACACTGGCGTGTTCTTTACTGTGGCCTGGGTGGACAAATTATATACCTTGGTTTGGATGTATTAATATATTAAATATTGTTCATTGTTATTTTAATTGATAGTCTCAAGTTATAGATACACTTTTTAAAATCAACTTTTTAGAAAGAAAGTGCTTTAGAATACAAATGATGTGGGAAATGAGAATCTAGGCTTAATCGTCATATCTCCCTAAATATATACTTTAACTGGCTCTAAGTTGTTTATGCCAGGCAGTTTTCCTAAGAACAGTAAATTTTTAGCAGCGATTAGGCTCCTTGTAGTAATATCTGATTGTTAGCTACCCCAAGCCAAGTATTGCTTGGAAAAAGATAGTCATATTTACTTTCCTTTATTTTTAACTGATATACATATATTAGTTTATAAAGTCCAGTATAAATAAATGAACACTTTGGAAATGCACTATCATGGATTTGATATTTTACTAAAAATGACAAATTTGTCTATATTTGGTCTTTCTGCTGACATGTGACTGCATTTTTAATTGTAAATATTCCATCGAGCATAAACATATAACTAAATTAAATGACTCTGACAGTATAATGAAAAATACAGATGCAAAACAGTCACCTGTATAAAGTGCCATCAAAAGGAAACTTAATTGACACAGAAATAGGTAACTAGAAAAGAGAAATGTCATATGGGAAGACAACCCAGAAGATGTAGACACATGACATGAGAGTTTTTATTGGAATGAAAGAAGTAACATGCAATAAATGTTTTTTGGTACCAGTTAAATTAAAACTTAAAGCCAAGGTTTCCTCCATCAAAATTCTATTGAGCTATTCTGGATTTACCTAATTGTGACCTCCCCATGAATTATCTCAACAACCTGAAATGTTAGAAATTAGGAGCCTAGCTTTTCCAATCAAGACATTATAAATATGTTACTTTTCCATATTTTACATTTTGCCTCAATACTATGTTTCTGGTTTATTATAGAAATGAATTTGACTCTTCGTCTCTTATGAAGATGAGTCCTGCAGGCCTTGGAAATATTTTTCAAATAAACAGGAAAATTAATGTGATTTTTATTTTCTCTTCTAAGGTTTAATAATAGAGCTTTAAAACAATATTAGTTTTTAGTTTTTTGCTACTTGAAATTGAGGTAACCCATTAAAAGCTCTAAAGGTTAAACAAACTGAATAAATTTGTCACAAATAATGGTAACTATTTTTTCTGAATTGACCTTGTGTAGTGAATCTTGTGCTCTAGAGTCAGATAAACCTACGTGTGCATATTCTAGTTTAGAATCTTCCAGATTTAGGCAGATTCCCCCTCTGATCTAGATGTTCCTTGAATTTCTTTCCATCTGAATAGTACAGGTATAACTTTGTTCCATCTCAAATGTAATGCTGGGACAGTACTGAAATGTTACCTTCCTTGATTTCTGCCCTTAACCTCAAATTTGAAAACATCAGCGTGTTGAAGATTCTGTCTTGCATCGTTCAATGCTTGTTGGGTGTAAATGACTGATGGAGTTAGTGCTCACGTTCTACACTTCTGCCTCCACAGGCCTATTGAGTTCTGTGCTTTCTTCTAAGTGAAGGTTGCATGCAATCCTTCGATAAAGTTTACTCACAAACCACTACCCAGAACAAAAGTTATTTAAGGCTAGTCCAGGCAAATTCCAATACACAATAGCCAAAAGAACATGCTTCTCCCTAAGTAGATTAGAGATACAAACGTATTCTTAGACACAGGAAATTTAAGCAGGGGATTTGCATGTCTTATTTTTCAACTTTCATACAAATATTTTGCAAGTTAATTTCCCTCTTTAGTATACTTTTATAGGACTAAGGCCTTAATATTAGCATTTTCTATTCTTTATTAGAAGCAAAATTCATTAAATTCTAGCAATAAAGATTATTGTCTGAACCCCCCATTTTAACAATTTAGCCTTAAAATCTTGAATGGTTCCTTAATTCATTCTAAACCAAATCTAAAGTTACTTAATCAATTCTAAATAGAATTTTCTCATCAGCAAAAATGAGAATAATAATAAATAAAAGTAAAAAATGATAATTACCTCAGAGACTGTTGTGGGAACTATACGAGTTAATGTTTTTCATGTGCTAAGCATAAGAACTTCACAGAGTAAATGCTCAATAAATATTAATCTTTTTCAAATATTGTCCTTTGTAAGTTATTATATTTATAATTAACTATTGATTTTCACAGAGATTTTTATTTACTCAATGTTTTAAAACATCTCCTTTGAGTGTGTTGTAACATAATTTTGTGACAAAGGTCATTGCTGGTAATAAAAATATGCATTTAAATTGCACTACGTGTTTGTGCAGAGCTCTGCTAACTGGAGGGATATAGCAAGTACTCAGAGTATAATCATTCTAACTTTGGTGTCTACCATATACAATTAATATTTTCATTTAATAACGTTTTCCGTTTTCCAATTATGCTGCTTTTCAGTGATCAACTTTTGTTGATTGCACAGATTGGGGCCGTTTTTTTTGAAGTCTTTATTTGTGGTTTTTGTAGTGTTTGAGGTAGAAAAAGAAAAGAGCAGCTAATAGTGCACTGCTTAGTTTAAAAGACTTTGAGAAAACGTTTGCATCAGCTAAGGAACTGGTGCAAGGGAACCTACTTTTTAAGGAGGCCACTTCATAAATACCATGTGTGCTCTACTTTTCACAAACTTCCTTCCTGTCAAATTTAAATGTTCCCATCTTTTGCTGTAATTTTTATTTATTTTCTTGTTTTGGCGTATTATATATACATATATTTGACTTGATTTCCTACAAATATTACTTTAATATTAATATATATTTGTCTGCCAAATACAGTAACTCAAAAGACCTTATTTGATAAAAGTAGCTGCTTAAACTATCTTTATTTATTTGGTATCTCTTCGTTTTCTTTATTCATTTCTCCACCATATCTAGTGTTACTAATGCTGACATCATGTGCTCCAAAAAAAAAAAAAAAATGTGTTTTATTTACAGGGCACAGCTTATGGAAGTGCTCCTGTACCTTCTCGCAGGCAATTATGTGAGTCTCTTCAATTCAGCTCTGTGTTGTAGACATGACTATGTGTTACTGTGCTGTAGCATGGCATGCTGAGTGAGACCCAATGCCCAAAGGTCAATATGCAATCCCCAGTGTTGTATATTGCCTCTAAGTGCGTGTAATAAACGGTTCCCTTTGCCTCTTCCTTATCTGTTTGTCATTATCCAGTCCATTTAAGAGAACTGCATTGCAATGTGGCCAAGTGCGTTGAGACTGCAGTAATGGCTCAAAGTCTGGGGCAAAGAAAGAAGTGGCTCTTATTTAAGTTTATTTTCATTTAGCAACAACGATAGCGCTTTCTCTATCAACTGAATCCGTAAGCTTTCTTAAATCCTAACTTCTTTTACTTACTTGTTCAAAGACTTCGTATATCATCGTGCACAGTTGTGCTTTAGCTGCAGCTAATGAGGCCTTTCCTAAAAAAGGATATTCATTAAAAGAAATCCTCCTTCTAGTGAATTTAAAGCAAACTTGACTTTCTAACCACATCAGTTTATTTCTGAGTCATCGTATTTAGAAAATTGAAATTAATCTATGAATTTTTGGATAGGAATCCCAGATTTTACAACCTTGCTCAGCTGTATATAAGTATATGCACATAACCTATCACAGGATTAGAGTTTAATAAAAATAAATACATAAATCAGTCAATAAATATATGCACCTTGGCAGAGTCAGGTACCTGTATGTCAGTTCAGGGGTCTGAGAGTTCTGTGACAGCTTGTCTGCTGTCAATGAAAGATATATATTTGAATTTAACACGTAGAATCTCCAAAGTGCCATCAGACTTTGAGAAAGAGCTATTTTCATTGCCCATTCCATCCGTGTCTTTTCTCTTTTTTCATACCAGCGTTCATCAGATAATCGTGGTTGTTTACCTCCATTGTAGACTGCTACAGCCATACACTCATGTGATTCCAATTGTTGTGGCTAGCAATAAATGCCAAACAGATTCATCTTAATATGATGTTAAAGGTGATTCAAAGGTACAGTCCTATTTGCATAATGCTTTTCTCCACTATTGGCAGAAGAAACATGATTTGATGACATCCACTGAGAAAGATCTGTGAATTGATTTTAAAAATGCAGTACTTTGGGCCATTATAAAGTGGCCCAAACAACAAACAAAAATATGCACTTTGCTATCTCCTTTCTCCTGAAAGAATTGTGAAGGTTTAGATACTTATGAATAAAGTTGCATCAGAAAGAAATGCTAATGTGAATAGAAGATGGGATTTAGATATATTAAAAATCCACCTAAAGTTAAATACTCATCCACAGGTCTTGAATTATTCTTTGGTGGTATTTCTTTTTGTTGCTCTTACTATCACCTAAATTTCTAACATACACTGAAGGTATAATTTCTTTTATTTAGGTATTAATTCAGAATTAATTGACACCAACTGAAAACTATAGCAAGAACTTTAATAAGATAAGAAATATTTTGTTTTTAGATTTGCTTCTTTTTAAAGGGAAAAATCATTTTTATGTATATAAGTTTATTGCATTGAAGATAGAGGAATGTTATGGAGATAAGATATTGTTATATTATTGGAAATTTTGAGGAATGTAATTTTATTATACGTGGTGTGAAATCGTAAGTGGAACTATAAAGGTTATGGAAGTATTATCCTCAGTTTGAATTAAACTTCTCGTTTTCATAAAATCAAAGTCTGTAATATAAAAAAAAATACTACTGGATATTTGAGACTTCATATCATTGGTTCTGGTTAAATGAGTTAATCACTAAAAACAGAAGGAAAAATAAAAGGATGTAAGATTTCTTTAAGTCTGAGGATCTTAAATTGAAATATGTATCAATATGTATCACCATAAAATGAATATTATCCTCTTAAACATGTGGACTTGGAAATAGTAAGCATGTAAGACTCATGAATTTGTAATGCTAATTATTACATTTCCTTTTGGTCAAGTGCAAATCTTAGAATCTGTGAATTAAACATTAATAGAGTCTCCTTAAGTATTTTTAATCGTGGTGCTTATCAAAAATATTATATAGAAAAAGTGAATGGTTTATTCTACATATGAGCATCAGAATATGGATATTAAACATCTGCTACTCTATTCCCTAATATCAATGCCTACTAGACATCTTACAGTTGGTTCTTTATTCTAGTTTTTCTTCCCCCATTTTTAACTATGTCAGAAGCTGTGACTAATATTTTCTTGAAGTTACAACTAACTAAAGGTTTAGTCTTTTTTTTTGTATATTCAGTATTAACGACTTCTTTGTTTTATGGCAGTCATTTCAACTATTTCAAGAGTATGTCTAGTTAAACAATTTTTTTTAACTCAAAACAGAATCTACCAACAAAGAGGTATTGCTTAGATGATGAGGTCATCAGAAAGGCTGTGAATTTACAGTGACAGGATTCACATCTCCATCTTGGAAACCCTGCGTAGCCTTGAAATAATAGGCCCACTCGGGTATTCTTAATTCATTCTAATAATTGATCAAAATTAAATTGGAAATAATATAGTTTTTGTTAATATTTTTCACTTTCAGAGAAAATGTTTGAAGAATGATTAATTAACTTGGAGAGTGGAGAGTTTTGGAAAGTTATTTGAATGCTAATCTTATATATTTTATTTAAATGCTAAAAGGATACATCATTTATTCAAATAATAATGACTTTCTTAATTTCCTATGGGTTTATATTTTTAAAATTGTAATCACTTCCAGTGAGTGAAGCTCTGTCATATCTTGGTATGACTATCTAAATTTGGTCAGAATTAAGATCTATAACGTTTGAATAATTTTGCAGACTTGACCCATAAAATTCTGCCCCGGTGATTCAAAGTACAAGTACTGATATCGAATTGGTTATTGTTTTCCATTTTGTGACTAAAATAACTATTTTAAGAGTTGCAAATTACAGAAATGTGTTTCTAACAGGCATGTCTTATCTTTTTCAAAAGACTATTCTAAAATGTAATAAACTGATTCTAAAATTAAAAATATATATATATATATATATTTTCTCTAAAAGACTGTGAACACCAAGTTTTGTAATGCATGTAACACTTCCAAAACAATTTGGTTAAAATAATTAAATGTAGGTGCTTTGCTTTAACATTTCCTAGCATGGCTTTATTACGTCCTAATTTGTGAATGAAAGGAGCATCGAATGTTTGTAAGCAGTCTATTCAAAGGCAGTTATCTAATTCATCCAGTCATTCCTCGGACAGTTGCATGTCAACCTAACTGAACTGACTATACATCACAATGATACTGGCTTCCAATTCAGAATCAGATAGCATGTCTTTATAGGACAAATGGGACTGAAATTATATATTTAAAGTTGAGGGATACACATAAAAATAGACCTTTTTGTTGATTGTTAGACAGTTAAAGAAGCACCCTAAAAATAAACGAAAATTATTTTTGCTACATGTAATTGAAAGGTTAAATGTTTACATAGGATTTTGCACATTTACTTCAATATATCCTTGAAAACATAAAAATATTCTATGAAATAGCAATAATTTTTAGTAAATTCAAACTTTGTAAATATTTTGTACTATTAATTTTCTGCAGTATATTTCCCTCTCAATTGCTTTAACTTACCTCCTCTAATTTTCAATCAAGTTTTTCCCCTTCTTTTTACAGCTAATTACTAATTTTTAATTCAAAAGTGATGAAAAACAGCAAAAATTTAAGAATAAAGGCAAGCTAGCAAAGTATTTAAAGTAATAGTAATCTCAAAGTCAGCAAAAATGATTCTAAGCTGCAAATGTGTCTGTAAAAATGGATGTTTCAGACTATTAATAGTTTTTCCACTGTGCCTTCTGATTTATTCCCTTTTCTTTTTGATTACTCAGTTTATTTACTGTCATTTCTCTTTTTTCTTTCTCTACTGTCCCACAAAACATCTTTGCATTATTTATCATTCTATTTTAGAGGAAGCCTTGATTGTTTTCTTCATTCCTTACCATGCTTAGAAACAGCATAGGAACAAGTTTTAACAGTAGTAAGGACTAACAGAACTTTTCCTGTAACTACCTTTGAAATACACCTTCAGAGAACCTGTGTGGTAAGGTTGCTTCGAACTTTATATGAGTAAACCAATGCTTATCAGACTGTGCATTTTTAGGAAACAAAGACAAGTGCATTATGTACATAAATTAACATTTAGGAACACGTATGTACCTGGGCTTAAGGAAGCTCTAATCTTCACAAGAGAGGTTTTAGTCAAAAGAGAATAACAAAAACGTTAAGTGGCATGATGAAATTATCAATAGACCACCAGTAGAAGTTAAACTACTACGGCAGATCGGTAGAAAGAAGAAAAGGCACACACACAAAAAAGTAATCTGTGTTGCCACTGGCCCATCAGGGGTTAAGAGTTTAGAGTCTTCCTTTCCTCTGTCTTTTCATTCCTTTATTCTCCACTTCGCGTTGTGGTCACTTATTTATTATGGGTAGCTGTGATGAAAGGGTCAAGAATTCAGACATTCAAGGAAGAAGATGAAAACTGTCAGCCTTCTTGATATTATGAGAGATTTAATAACCAATATTCACTGGATTTAGTTGAATTTCTCATCATACTGGTTTCTAAATTATCAGCAATACAGGAAATAAACATGAAAATTGCCTTTTAATGGACTGTAGTTTGTGTAAACTTATACAAATTGCATTTATACTACTTGCTAAGAGAAGCATATTTTAGATGTGATCATTTGGGAACTCCTAGAGGAGACTTAATAAATTATTTAGTCTTCTTAACAGATCTGAAAAGTGGGCCTTAGTCCCATTTGTAAATGAGAAATCTAGCTCTCTCATGACTATATGTTTGTGTTAGTTCCCTGGGGTTACATGACAAACTACCACAAACTTGGTGGCTAAAAACAGCAGGAATCTACTCTCTCACAGTTCTGGGGGCCAGAAGTCTGAAATCAAGATGTCGGCAGGGTTGGTTTCTTCTGTGGGTTCAAAGGAGAATCTGTTCCATGCTTTCTGCTGTCTCTAGTGGCTGCTGACAATTTTTGGTGTTGTCTTGACTTGTGGGCTCTACTCCAGGCTCTCCCCGTTTCACATGGTCTTTTTTTCTGTGTGTCCTTTGTCTTTTGTAAGGACTTTGAGTCCCTTAATCCAAAATAATCTGATTTTATCTGGAGATCCTTAATTTAATTACATTGTAGAGATGCTATTTGCAAGTAAGGTCGCCTAAAGTACCAAGGGTTATGACTTGTGCATTTGGGGAGTGTACTACTACGTACAATGGCAGAGTCAGATTCAAATTCTATAATATTTTTTTTCCTGACATTGCAGTACAAATCTTTTCCTTGTTTTACTCCAAGTCAGTAACAATAAATATGGTCCAAGTGACACTCTTAACAAGATGATTAAAATATGGTCCTTGCCTTTGAGGTACTTACACACTAGTGACATATGGCAGGCTCTTTAATTTCCAAAAACTAAAAGTGTCATCTCAGTGTAATTACTGAGAGAAAACATGATTTATGTTATCTAATGAAATATATTTTACCAATACTACCCCTTTGGTTAGGGATATTTTCTTTATTGCTTATCATTTAGAAACCAGAAAAAAAATAATATTCAAGTAGATACAATGGATGCTTGTTTATATAGGAATTAAAAAGACTTCTTAATGGCTTGTATAAGAAAGTGAGACAGACAAAAGATATGGAAAATTAATTTTTAAAGAAACAGTATTAAGTTTTTAATGGGAAAATAAAGTAATAATTATTATTAAGTAGATTCAAATATACCACAAAGATTGAGTAAGAAACTTATTACAGACAAAGTTATTCTATGATATAAATGGTTACATGGTGTTTGTTTTTCAGGAAAAGAAATGTTAATATTACTGCAGCCTGGGAAATTAAATATTTTGAAATAGTAAAATACCAATTATTTTATTTTATGTAGATCATGAACAGTGAGTTTAGAAAAAATAGAAACCTAATAGTTATAAAGATGTCTTTATATCCATGCATATTTAAATATTGCATAATGCATACAATGAGAAATCGCTAGGTTTGTTTGTTCTTGTTGCTGCTTTTTTTATTATTATTATTCTAGAGAAGAGAGGTTCATAGTGATAGAGCATCACAGTTATCCTATCTGCACTTTGGCGCTAAGCATCATACCATTAATCAGCCTGCCTGTGTTTTCACATACATCTCAGTAACTGGATATAAATAGCTGTTTTTGAAGCTACTTGAGTATGTTTCATATTAGGACATTTTACAGGGAAAAAAAAAGTCCAAACTAAAAGAAAGAACTTTAACCTAGAAATTTTATAGTAACTAAATAAAGATCTATGTCTACAAGTACAACACTCTGCCGAAGTATTTGCATGATGGTATGACTTTTGGAAATAAAATATAGAAGTAATTCCTCAAAATCTTCATTTGAAATCAGGTTTGAATTTACACAAATTTTCAACAAACTTCAAAGATGGTAAAGTGACTGATTCTGAGGAAGAGATTCCACAGAGATTCTGGAAGAGGAGAGAGAGAGGTAGGAATGGGGAAGGAGGCAGACAGGAGAAGAGAGAAAGGAGATACAGAAAAACGGGAGTCAATATTTAACTTCTTTGTACTTGGCACTCGGAAACGAACGATTCCGCTTTTCGGCTTCCTTCCTTGCTTCTATCTCCCTTCCTCGCACTGCTTTCCTTTCACCTCCCTCGGTTCCTCACCCCCTACACCTTCCTGCTCCACATGGCACGGTGATTCTGACGTTTAGATTTGGAGGCCAATATGTATTAAATCAAAGATACTTTTCCATAAATAATTCTTAGGATTTCTCTAGGGTCCCTTTCCTTGGTTGATTAAAAAGACATACATCCATCTAGCCAAGTGCTAAGAGGTCATATGAAGAATGAATAGGTAAAAGAATGAAAAATTAATAACTGAATTTTTGGAAGTCTTTACCTGATGGGGAAACAGAAATAGACGTTTCCTTCCTATTGTATTGCTGGTTTTTATTTTTCAGTATTTAGTATCTGTATTGATCAAATTTACCATCGTTATCTCATTTATTCAGTTTTGAGATATTTGTCGCTGCACCTGGAAAATTACCTGGCCTATTGGAAGTGGGAGATAAGGGAATCAGTAATCATTGCCTTGAATATTAAGCCACAAAATAGAAACATAAATGAGCTGAGGTTGCAGCCAACTGGAGGGTCAGCTCATACACCGGGGCATGTGAGTGTTTTTGAAATGGAAGTGATAATCGAGGTGCTTGAAGAATGAGAGAAATGACTCTTGTATCTTTCACAAATTGTTAGTTATTTTTCACAATACATGTTATAAAAGAGAATGTAGCATAAGCCACTAAAATTTTATTTGATTTTTAACTTGATAAGTTCAAGAATTTAACAGAGCAATTTTGAATACAGTATTTCAAAGTAATAGAAAAATAGTAAGTAAAAAAATTACATGTCAATTTCTACTTCAATAATACTGACAAGGTGAATCTATGATATACTATATTTCTGAAATGTAAACTTACTTTGTAATTAGATGCCTCTACTTTAACACAATATTAAAAATACACTATAAATGTATTACATATATTTCATTATTCAATTTGTGACATTACTAGCACATATTAGTTAGCATTCAATTAATTTATTTATTATAATTATCTACATTCTTAATTTATAAACAAAGGGAGAAACTAAAGAGATTATTATTCCATATTTGGAATTGAGGCATGTTACTATTAAATTATCTTTAAATAGTTCAAAATAAAATTGAGCTTTGTCATATCACTATAGACAGTAAAATTGAATAATTTTTGCTTTGAATCTCCATTTCAGTTACTCTGATTAAATTCAGTTCTGTGTTTTCTTTGACTTAGTAAAAAGAAGTAGCAGGATATATAAAACTAATCCAATACTTTCAAATATATACACTATTAAAATATTTATTTGGGATATATGTATCCTACTTTAGAAAAGGACAGGACTGGGCTTGTGCGATGCCCCAAAATACAGTCCTCATTTTTACATGTGACAAAATTGAGGCAGCAGAGAGGCCAAGTAACTTAACCAAGGTCACAGAGCCAGTTATTCATGGAGCTGAGATTTGTTCCATGTAGTTTGTCTCAAGTCTGAGGTATAATGCTTTTCTAAAATGGGGCAATCATAAGTCAAGAGTATAAGTAAAAAAAAAAAAAAAAGAAAGAAAAAAAAGGTGGTTTTATACACCTGAATTAACAGCAAATGAGGCTTAAGTTTTCTGGCAGCCAAAGAAAAGGAGAAAGTTCATTTTGTTTAAAAAGAATGTTTCTCTAAGTTTTTCAGAACACTACTCTTTTAAAGATATACATTTAAAAAGGGGCAGAAGAGGTTAGGATCAGATTACTTCGGGGAATTCTACGTACTGTATTTTGCCCTCCTAGAGATTTACAATGTATGTGAACATGATAAAGCCTTAAAAATTTTCAGGTATAGAGAGACGTGTTTAACTCTCTCTCTACATATATATTTTACATAAATATATATTCAATTAAATAGTTATATATAACTATATATAGTTTACATGTTAACTATAAATAGTTTACATACAGTTCATATGTATGTAATAGTTGCCCGAGACCTACAAAATAAAAAAATGTTGTAGGTGGGCTCAGCATTCCACCTTTTAACAAGACCTCTAGGTAATTCTGACACATGCTAGATTTTGACAACTACTATTTTAAATAAAAGAACAGTGGTTAAAGACTTACCGATATATTAAAATGTTTAAGCTCTGTAATGCCCTTAAGAGTGAGGTATGCACTGAATTTAGTGAGATCATCGTGAATTAAAGCATATTTTTTCTTAATATACTATACATTGTTAAGTATGTACAAATGTCATGTCTATGGATTGTCAGGTTAAACTGTGTTTTAACAAGCACAAACAATACCACTTGAGAAATTATTATTTCGTATCATTTAATAGAGGCCCAACTATACCTTTGCGGTAGTCATGACAAGAATAGCTGACACATATACAGCACTTAGCATGTGTCAAGCACTGCTCTGAGCACCATACGTACACTAATTTATTTGACACTCACCTATGGGATAGCCGTCATTTTATTATAGGCCCCTTTATGCTGACAAGAAAGGAGAAGCAGTCACAGAGCTGAGATTTCAAAGCTAACTAGTTTGACTCTAGAGTCTGTTATTTGGCACTAACCATCTGGGTAAGAAAGAAAATAGTACTACGAAAATATTTTCATACTCTTTGCGTCTTTTTAGAAAAGTAAAAAACTGATTTTGTTCTTTTATGTACATGTTCTAAATTGAAAAATTCATAACTCTTATAAAAATCACAATAAAAATATTTTACATGGATTTTTTTTCTCCCTGATGTTTTAAAAATATAGATAATGGTCCTCATCATATTGCTGAAAGGTGTTACTAAGTTAAAGTTGGATTTAAAATCATACTGCATTAAAGGATACTTGCTTTAAATGATCCACTTGCTACTTCGGTATCTAATTTCCAGTGGAAGACACAGTGACAAGAGTAAACGAGAAACACAAAGGAGACAAAACAAATCCTGCCACGTTAGGAGCTCAGTGAAACTGATGCTTTTCCTTGGTGTAGCTTTCACCTTCTCTCGAAGTAGTGGAGCATTTTGTTGCCTTGACTTTGGAATAAAGTTTTTAGACTCAGGAAGTCAATAATCCCTTTGAAAGAGAGAATTAATGAGTCTTTCAGTGTAACCAATTTCAGTGATATCAGTGGGACCTATTATAAAATTACTACAAACAATATTTATATGACTGCATATATGAACTGTAACTATTTCACCATTTTATTTTTCTGTTATGTGCTGTGTGAACAGCTTCCTGATAATGGGAATTTTATAAAAATGGTTTATTAAATGTCTAGTTTTGGTATCTACTCATTATTTTAGATAAATTACAACTCTGCATAAGACTTGAAGGCACCATTTTTTAGTGCCAAGGAAATAAAGTAATGTATGTTCATGGCAGTGAAAATGAAGCCACTATCAGTTCTGTTAGGGAAATAATACAGAAAAGAGTTAATTGCTTTCAGAGACAGAGACATCTGTGCCTCAGGTAGATACTAATTTAATAGTATTGCTTAAAACATAGCTAATTATTCAAAAACAAAAAATAAATTACTCCAATATTTTTATAATAATGATTTCCCCCAGCCTAGGGTTAGGGGAGGTACTATTTTAAAAGTACCTTTGATTGTATATATTACTGAGAATGCTGATATTTTCAAAGTCTTTCTGGAAGATTTTAACTAAGTACTAGTGACAGCTGAAAAAGAAAAATGAGAAAAGTTATAAACAGTGTTAAGAAGTAAAGATGATTGTTACAGGAATTGTTTATCACCAAAGAGAATTTTCAGTTATACGTCATGAATGATATAAAATATATTTGGTAACTAGGTTAGCATGTCTCTTTGATTCAAACCATGCCCAAGTCAGTGTTTAGAATATATTCCAGAGTTTTATTTTTATCATTGCTTGCATAGGTAATTTTTAAAGGGTTAGGCTTTAGGGAGGCTTTTAAAAAGTATGCAGTTGCTACTCTCTTTACCCTAAAACAAAAGCAAGATTAGATTTAGCTGAAGATAAATACTTTCATATGATATTGTTAGCAATACTAGAATAAGATGGTTTTGCGTGGTGTTTGTATTTATCTACATCATGCATACTTAATGTGCACAATATACAGATGGATATTGACAAATATGCTATTACTATTACTTGATAATTAAGCAATATGAAAAAGTTATGCAGAGTATGGAAAAAGGTCGTAATTATCTGATTATGTAACATCTGTATGTGTTCTTTATGGATGTTTTCCTTTAATATAGGTAGTATATGTGTTTTGATTACAACATTGCCTACTGCAGTAATAGCAAATCTGTCTTTCATTTTGAATTTATAATAATGGCACAGTTTATTTCTTCAAATTGAAATATTAAAAAGGGAATTGATATATGAATTAGCTACTATGCCTGTTATATATGCCAGGTAGAGAAAAATGTGTTCAAAGCATTTTTACGCTGAATTTACAAAAGAAAATAATTTGTCTTCCCTTATAAGTAGATGTTTTTAGATGAAGTTATTATTTAACTGAATTTATATATTAAAATGTATTTTTACAAAATAGAACTGAAGAACATATGAAGAAAGAACTCTGTACTTTCCCATGCATAAAAACCGAAGTGTGTTTTTCTCTTTGCAAACCCGTGTTCTTTATTGGCAGCTGTCTTGACTCTTTCCGGTTTTACTGTATATTTAGAGAAAGAATCACATTCACTGATGGGTAAGAATCAGTTCAAAGCAAAGCACCTAGGCTTAGATTGTAGCACACACACGACAACAACAAAAAGGAATGAAAAGTGAATGAAGCACCAGCAATGATGAGGCAGACGGGGCTCTGTGAACGGTGAAAATCAATGCGGTAAAAATGGACCAGTTTCTTCCCATTGATTTTTCTCTTTTGCTTGTTTCTTGAACTGGATTCAATTACTCAATTACTCTGTGATCCATCCTTCCTTCCTTCCTTCCTTCCTTCCTTCCTTCCTTCCTTCCTTCCTTCCTTCCTTCCTTCCTTCCTTCCTTCCTTCCTTCCTTCCTTCCTTCCTTCCTCCTTCCCTCTCTCCCTCCATTCTTTAATTCCTTTCTTCCTTTTTCTTTCTTTCTTACATGGTACTATGAAACACACAGTTTAATAAAACACAGTTCGCACAAAGGACAGTAATGTCCCTGTGACAACCCGATTGGAATCACCAGTCCTGACCTCTTCCCAAACTCTGGGCATATGTAGAATTGCCAAACTGATATCTTCATTTGAACATAAATGTAATCATGTAAAATTATGAGGAAGAAAATAAAACCCTCAATATTAACCTTTGAACATATCCTCCCCCAACCCCTTAGTTCACCTGAGTAGGTGACAACCAGTTTTCAAGCCAAAAAAAGCTTGGAGAACTCTTGGATTCCTCTTTTTTCCTTCCCCCAGCATTTATTTAAGCAGCAAATCCTGTTAGCTCTATCTTCAAAAGACATTCTAAGTTTCTTCCACTCATGTTTATTTCGACTGTGACCTCCTTAATCCAAGCCAACATCCTTTCTTATTTCTATAATCACTTCCTGACTGATCATCTATTTTGCACTCTTGTTTTACTCCAAATGTAATCTCCATATGGCAGGGGAATTATATTTTTAAAATATAAATCAGATCAGATAAGCCTTCTACATAAACTTTCTCTATTCAAAATTCTCCTATGGCTTATTTATTGTGATGTAAATCCAAACTTCTTATCATGGCTTAAAGGACCTTATTATTCTAGAATGGCCTTTATTATTCTCTGACTTCCAACCACTTTCTCTTCTGTCTGCTACTGCATTCCTGTCATACTTGGCTGATTCTAAACTTTCTTGTCCCTTAAAACTTTGCATTTCCTATTCTGTCTGCCTAGGATGTTTCCCCCCAGATCTTTTTTTGTCATTTGTGTACCAGTGCAAATTATATACTTCATTTTTTTCACAGCATTTATCAATACCTGAAATTATGTTACTAAATTATTTAATTTCTTGTTTATTGCCCTAACTAAGGTATAAACTCTATGAAAACAAAGACGTTTTCTGGTTTATTCATCAACATATATTCAGTGCCAAGACACCACTAAGTGTATTGTATTATAATTACCTTCTATTGTTTTTTCCAACATTAGTTCAACAAATCAGTTAGGAAAAGGTGAAATAAAATGAAAATAAATATTAAAATGTAAATGATGAAAATGGAACAAGAATGTGTTCTCTTACAATTTTAATTTATGTAGGAAGATTTTATAAAATGGCAGATATTCCCTGAAAGAAAATGTGAGGTTTCTTCTTGGCTTGAGATTTAATACTAGTTAAAAAAAAAAAAAAAAAAAAAAAAAAGAACTATTTGAAAGATAAAATAACTACAAAAAAACCTCTATTTTTAATATTATGTTTACTCACATTTAAAGGAAAGAAAGTTTTCATCGAGTTGATATTTTGTTGACTAGAAATGCAAAGCATTTGTCTTAAATTTTCCTTCTTAATGAATTACCTTTTGCTACATTGGCTGACTTTAACTTTGTCAGGCTAATTTAAATTATCTGGCATAATATGCAGATCTACGTTTTGTGAGCTGCATCCCTTGATTCATCATTTCATACACCCCAGATCATCAAAAATGTCTTACCTTAGCAATGCAATATTGGTTCAAGGACTTAGTAATCTAGTTTAATTCGCACATTTTCACACATCACATACTTTCCTTTTCCATAATGGAGGGCAGCCAGAATTTAATTAGATCACAGAGTTCACACCACAGGATATACAACTGTCTTTTAATTAGTAGCATATATTGTTTCAGATGTTTACCTAGACACAGCATTAACACTATGAATGAATCACACAAGCCCAGAATGGTACCAGAAACATATTTATTTCTTATTTATTGTTTTCATTTATGAAAGTGCATATGCATGTAAGTTATTAGAGGGATATAAAAAGGATATTATTTAAATTAAATGTCTCTTAGAACTAATACTAAAGCAGAATATACAATTATATGGTGAAACATATGCTTCTTTTAAGACTTACTTCTCAACTGCAGAAAGCAAGGCAAAATTCTGTCATTTTCTTCCCTCTAAGGTAGATTATCTTTCTTTGTTTCGATGAGGTATCATGGTTGACTTATTTTTAATGCTGTATAAAGTATATGAAATCTCAAATATACAGGAATAATTTGGATCTTTTCACTGTTGCTACAAAAAAATTAACAGAAAGTTTTTGATTTAGGTAGAAATATCCATGTATGTGTGTATGCCTTATTTCTCATGATCTAATAACTTCTTTTTAAGTTATTAGATTGTTCATAAAATTACTCAAAAGTTTGTTTTTACATATAAAGCAAGGTTATCACATTTTAACATTCTATTTGTTTTATAAAATGAGAAAAAAGGTTTTGCAATTAAAGCCCCTAAACATTTCTGTAGCCAAAATAAAATGAATATAACAGTAAATAGAATAATTTGGTATGCAAACTATTTGTGGAAAAGTTCAAAAGCCATCATCTACTAGTGTAAGATACAGAAATTTCTTTTGTAAAATATACATTATATCTTTGCATCAACTTGGACTTAACTGCAAAACATGAAAATACAAATGATTTGAGACAGTGTTACATTGGAAGACCATAACAATGTAATCAGTATTTTGGACATTGTGTAAAATATTTCCCAAACTGTAATTCATGGTTTGCTTGTGGTTTTAAATTTACTTTTGGTCTTCTGCTCATAAATCATTTGAAAGTAGACCAGTTGGATTAATTATTTTTGTTTTTGTTGAGGGGTGTGTGTGTGTGTGTATGTGTGTGTATGTATGTGCTTATTGAAAACAAAACAGAGAAAAAAAGGAACCATAACAGAAAGTTTTTCTAGGGGTGTTACTACCAACCTTTCATGTACAAATACTCTTCTCTTTTCTTTTTCTTTCTTTCTTTCTCTTTCTTTCTTTCTGTTTTTTCTTTTTGTAGAGAAGTTTTTAATAGCTGTCAATCAGTTCAAGAATGCTTCCTTCCACAATAGGTAGGAAAATATGAGGCCATTAAAAAAAAAAGTCTTCATGTTTCTGTTTCAGCTACTTGAATTATATTTGAAAAGTTAGAGTGCTTTAGATTTTTATTTTGTTTTGGTTTAGTTTTCTCTAAAACAGAGGGTTTTTTTTAAAGGAAAATAAAGTTAATCTATGCTGCTTGTTTTTATGCATTTGCTTTCATTTAGTGTAATTAATTTTTGAAAGCATGAGGAAACTAAATAACAACTTTGTTAGTAACTCTTCTAAGCCTCTAATTTGTCAGCTTCCCTTTTACTAGCATGTAACAATAATAAAAGCTTCCATTTGCAACTAGAACCCCCCCATCTAAATACCTAAATACAACCTAGAAACAAAACTAAAATGCCTGTCCAAATCTTTGTCAATGTTTTACTCTATTTCAATGTTTTAGAAAAATTTTAATGTTCCATCATTCTTGCAATGAAGTATAAGTCTGCCATTTCCCATGTAGCAGAGGTGTAATACTAATGCAGCTAGTAATTTGACTGTTGAGTCAATTCTTATAGAACTTTTAGTTAGATGAGTTATTTATTCATTTTTTTTCCTGCTGTACTCTGAGCAAGACACTGCATTTTATTAAAGGCAAATAATGACTGAGATGCCAGTGTCATCTAAAA
>RJWJ010024438.1:0-24768 GCA_004363605.1 Indri indri | reverse complement strand
TTTATTTTTTAAAATTCTCTAAAATTTATCTAAACTTCCTAAATTTTCTAGACATTTAAACAACAGCCAAAAATAATTTGGACTTTTTAATAGTGCTTTACATTTTTAACTCTAAAGCAATTCTTGATGACTTTTTACAACAGTAATAAAATTGATTTTACATCCTTTTCTGCTTTCTGTCATTCCCTGCTTTGCAGAGACTTATCAATAATGTAAGGTACACAAATATAACTGATAAGAATAGAAAGGGACTTTGATGAACTATCATATGTGTGCACCAGCTCATTTTTTTTAAAACCACATGTTTTTCTCATTTATGCATCTAGACTTTTATATTTGTAGGAATAGCTTTCCTGATACCTTACGAAAGATTATATTAGTATTTCTTAAAATGACCAAAGCTGATATTCTTGCAGGTTGAACCTTATCACATTAAAGAAAGTTTTTCCAGCATAAAAATGTGCATTACCAAGAAAGCAGTCTAAATTTCTTAAACTGAAAGACAGTTAAGAGTCTTTTGGTCTATCAGGTTAATGTACTTACGAAAATCTGGGTTATACAAGATAATCGTTTTCCATTCTTTCTTTTATGGAACAAACCATTAATTATAACCAGGGTGGCTTTAAAACATTGGAGAGCAGAGTTTAAGAGTAAGGAGTTACCATCTATCTTCCAAGACTACAATACTGAATTTTTGCACCTAAATTACCGTAAATAAATTAAACTACATTGAGTTTTTATGATGGAGTATTGCTGGGTATGCTTAATTTTGGGGCTACATAAAAATCTTCCTGTACATTATAGGCAGCTTTCTTTGTATGATGACCTTGAG
This sequence comes from Indri indri, assembly GCA_004363605.1. Lineage (NCBI taxonomy): Eukaryota > Metazoa > Chordata > Mammalia > Primates > Indriidae > Indri > Indri indri. The sequence continues at coordinate 23,936 of RJWJ010024438.1, read as the reverse complement.
CTCCTGGTCCAGAAATCTACCTCTACCAGTGACCAATATATAGCCAAGAGCCATCTCCCAAAAGAAAATAGTCTATTTCACAGCAGGGGAACTATGGTTACGAGTCAAATATTGTGTATTATAAAACAGCTAGAAGATAGGCTTTTGAATGTTCTTACCATAAAGAAATGATAAATACATGAGAAGATGGATACACAAACTCCCCTGATTGGATCATTATGCAATATAGATGTGTCAAAAAAATCAAATTATACCCCATAAATAGGTAAAATTATAATGTTTCAATTAAAAACTAAGCAATTTTTTAAAAGAAAATGGTTACTACTCGATTAAGAGACATTACTTTGCAACAAAGGCCAAAGACTTCTGCGGTGATTTCCATTGTCTCTACACAGTACATGATCTCTTGGACCATTACTATATTATTCGAATATAGTAATTATTCAGATGCAAGGAACAAAAGTCAAAGCTGCATTTCCTGCAGTCTGAACCACGTGGAGAGTCTTCTCTTTTTTCAAAGCCCTAATACAAGCTGGAAACCTATTGGCATAAAGCAGGTGGAGTGAAGGAGAAAAATGGCATATTACCTCCAAAATTAAAAGAAGCCCAGGTTCAAGGAGAGAGGAAATGACTCTACCTCTTTATGAGTGGAGGGGCATAAACATACAAGGATGGGAAGGATTATTGGTATTTATCTTTGTAATCTACCAGACTTTGAACTAAGAATGTAGAGATTTAATCTCATCATTTTCCATAGATCCTAAGGATCTTGATTTGATATACGAAAAAAAAAAAATGAAGTTCTAATTGTAAGGACCAAGAGGGAAATTGATTCAGAGCAGGCATCTAATGGAACTTCAAAATTATGCAAGAACTGATTCAAGGCCAGGGGATGAATCGATTTGATTTAAATCCAATTGTCCACATTGAAAACAACTGAATGGACGTATGACTCCGTTCTTGCTCATGCAGCAGAAGTATTTCCAAAAGTTTCTGTCCAAGTTCTCTTTCCCATTACATGGAAACAATAGGAGAAACATTTTTTTTTTCCAGCCTTCCTTCTTCTTTCCAGCTTGAGACGTCTTTGTGTAAGAAAGTAATGCTTCAAGATGTGGTAGCCAATTTGCAACTATGAGATAAAGGTCAAAACAATGCCAGTCACACTATAGCTTCCTTTCTTCACTGATTCACTCAGCCAGCCCTTTATTATTTAAACTAACATATTATGGGGATTCTGTTATTTATGGCTAAAAAGACCCTCTATAATAGAGGTGTCGTTTAAATACATAAAACGAAGGTATTTAATACAAAGAACTACACAGAGAGGAGAAAGGAGGACTCATTGCTGAGATATGGCAACTTTTAGCGTAGATGAAGAGCCTACTAAGGGGGCAAAAAGTGACGGATGATAAAAAGAAGACCAAGGGAGCAGTGTGTTCTCCAAACTGAACTGATATTTCATGAATAAAGAATTCGTGAGCTGTGTGAAGGCTATTGAGAGTCTGAACATATTGAGAAAAGTAATTTTAAACTGAATTTGGCAATATGGAGGTTTTTTGGAAATCCTGAAAGTAATTTTCTTTGAGTCCTAGAAGGAAGAAGCTGTATTAGAATACAGAGGGTTTGAGGACGTATAAATATAACATTTGGAAAAGAATCAGAGTCGGCAGCAGTACATGAAGGGTGTTTTGTTGTTGCAGATGCTATCTAGTGGAATATAGTAAAGAAAATTTGCATGGTGATGAGGTTATGCGCCATGGAGAAAAAGGAAACCGCAGGAGCCGTGCTCTAGAGGAGAGATGATCTCTGGAGCCCAAGAGAGATGAGCCTCTGGTTGAGGAAGGGTCATTTTCCTGCCGCAACAAGAGAGAACAAGGAAAAGATGTACTGACAGGTGAAGACATTTCTTAGTTGGATGGTGAATGTGTCAGGCAATTATTAACTAATGACCTTCTTTTGTCAGTGAAGAATTGCTTTGATCATCCTTGGAGAATGATGGAAGTCTATGGAGAAGTCATGAAATATCAGACTTTGCTTAAACACAGCAAAAATGTCAGGACATTTTCCTGTGAAGAAACTTTATTTCAGGACTCCCTAATCGTAGACATATGCCATTAACTTTTGAAATTAAAGACAAGGTTTCTGATTCACTCTCGCTAAATTACATTATCTCAGTTTTACACAAGAATAGCATTCTTCAAATTATTTTAATCACGGTTTGTAGTTGTTGATGTTAGTTCTGTTTTCTAGTCTCTGGGATCTGCAGTCGCGGCAAACATGTCTTTTCTATGAGACTGGTATTCAACATTGATCAGCGCTGGGCCCAGAACAAGGGGCTCTGGCACTCTAAGGAACATCAGGACCATTAGCAGGAGCAAAAAATCGGCATATATGGTTTTTTTTATTTAAAAAATAATTTTTATTGCAGACCCCAAAATTGAATCAGATTCATAATTTCAGAAAAACATAAATCTTAAAAATTGTTTACCAAACCTGACGTTAAAGGCAAGAATTTCCTAAAAGAAAATATTTAAATATCATTTAAATATAGAAATATTATTACTTACAGACAACATGACTCTGGTTTCTGCTGTTCAAATGGTTATTCACATTCAATGCCTTATGTTTATTTTGTTCTGTTTTTCTATACTACACATATTTCATAACAATCAGTTATTTCTTATTCTATTTTCAGGGATGGATTTCAATATAAATTCACATATTCTGCTGTTTCTATAAGGGAAGCATAACAATAAGAATATGGGTCCTGGCTCTGACATTTATTAACTATGCAGTGATTAAAAAGTTATTATAACTTCTCCATGTGGAAGGACGGAGAATCATTCCCCCATATTTGGATAATACTACAAAATATTACTAAGAATAGCTAAAATTCATTTAGGATTATTCTCCACAAGGCACTGTTCTAAGCACTTTGGGTGTATGTCATCTTATCATCACAGCAATCCATGGACTGAGCATATAAATACGCCCATTTACTGGATGAGGGAAATGTAAATAATTTATTCCTCGATGTAAAATTTATAAGTGGTAGAGCTGGCATCGAACCTGAATCACTCTGCCCTGCAAGCTCAGACCTGTGAGCTTCTCTAGATCTCAGTGGTTGAGTAAAGCTCATTGCAAGTACATAAAAAAGTTGTCTGTCATTATCATGATCACAGTCACATACCTTTGCACATATGTTCATAGAATTTGGACAACTTAATTACACCTAGAAATCCAGTAGGCAACCAGTCAATTTATCTCTGCTAAAACCTCCTCAAATCTTTTTTGAATTGAAGCAGGTTTTGAATGGCCGCTAATAGAAACAGCAATCAACCCAATAAATAAAAAGCAGGTACACTGAATGACTTACTTTATAATCCATGCTATATTATATTTAATATATGACTGTATAATATTAGGAAATAAATGTAAATATATGAAATTGACAGTTTACATATCTGGAGGTTCACATTAACTCTCATTTTTATCAATACATGAAAAGGTTACTGAATAGACTTCACCTGCTTTATTCATAATATCGTTTTACGTCCTCAGTCACCACTCTCACCTGCTTTCATATCACATAATTTCATTTTAAGTAAACCCTATAGCTTTCTGCTCATTTTCAATTACTCACACTAATCTAATCCAGTTTGAAACATCGGTAATCGCAGATACAGGTGAGCAAGCCATCTCAATCCTATTTCCTTTCTACCCTACCATTTCTCTTCAACCCCTGCTCAAATTAACAAGAAAATCAACACACAGATTTTCAAACAGAGAATGAGATTCTTTTATTCATCTAAAAAGTTTTATTTAACTACCATTTACATGTACTGGGATTCAACAGTCAACAAAACTGATGGAATCCCTGCCCTCCTGGAATTTGTATCCTAATGAGTGGAAACAGTGTCAGGTGGTGGTAGGGTTTAGAAGAGAAACTAGAGCTGGAAAAAGGGTAGAAGTTAATGAGAAGTTATTTTCTAAAGCTTCTCAGGGAAGGTTTCCATGAATAATGGTTGAAGGCAAGATTTCTGGATGCATGTATGCAAATGCAGGAGAGAGTGTAGGGTCAAGAATCATTAGAAGACTTGTTTGTTTTGCAGTTTAAGCAACATAGTGAATGGTAGTGCTATTTTCTGAGATAAATAGTTTGGTTTAAGACATTTAAGTTTGAGATGCCTTTCAGATGACCCGGTGGAATTACGAAGGTCTATACTATGCTGATGAAAATACATTGCATTTAAAAGTAAAAAAGACACTATATTTAAAATATAGCAGAAGAATTGTCTTACCAATAAAACCTGTTTGATTTTTAAGCAAGCATAAGGTAATTCGATAGAAAAGATGTTGACGATAATTTATGAAGAGCATACTTACAATTATGCTAATATATTAAATGCAGTCACCCGGATAGTCATGAGCAATTGACCAATATAATGTGCTGCTTGCTAGGTCATCCAATTTAAGAGGGTTACAACAGTTCTTTTTTTTATTAATCGACAGGCTCCTACAACAAATAAACATTTAGGAAAGGCATGAATTCGACTAGCGAAAGCAAGTAGAGGTATTATTTTCCCAACCTTGCAACAAGATCTAACTTCCTCCCCCATAAATAATTTAAAATATGAAATTTTAATTTGGGTTTTAAAGATCTCTCTCTCTCTCTCTCTCTCTCTCTCTCACACACACACACACACACACGCACACACGCACACACACACACAATCTACCTGTCTGTCGTCACCCCATTTCATCTAGTCTGAAAAAATCTCTTTCCTCACATTCTACTTGTGCTTCTTGCTCTCATCACTGCTTTTTCACATGCAATAAAATAAGTCAGGATTTTCTAAACTCAAGATATATGCTCCAGTTTTCATGTTCTTCTCCTATCACCAATCTTGCCAATCTAAATGACCGCTTATTATTTGTAAGACACGCCTCGTGTCACCTCCTCTGAGACCTTCTGCTTGTCGCCTGATCATTGACTGTAAATTCCTTGGCAGTGTTCTTGCATTATGAGCAAGCTTCTTGGTGTTCAGAGCAAAAATAGTGGCTTAGCATAAAGTATGAGTTACAGAACTATTCCAGCGGAGCTTGGTTTTCAATATTCATCTTAGCTGTTTCAGTCTAAACAAATGATTCAGAAGGGAAAAAAATCTCTGTGGATCACATAATATATTATAGATAAACTTGTTTCCTTAGTTTAGGCATAGAGACAAGTTGGAACTTATTTGGTGTCAAATCCTTTAGGATATTTTAGAGAAATTGCTTCTGCCTTGATCAAAGACTATGTCCCTGCAATGGCTTTGTGGTTTGTCTTTGTTTATAGCTCATGGAAAAGCAAGATTCATTTTGTGAAGGAAGGATCAAGAATATCTTGAGACTAAAGCTTCATCCTATGCACAGAATAAAGGCAAGGAAGCACGATTTTAGGAAAAAATATTACTATAAGGGTAGCACCCAGGGTGATTTCTGAAGGGCTTCCTTCTGAACAAAGCTAGGGAGAATAAAAGTACATGCACACACACACATCATACATGCATGCACATGCAAACAGACATCGAGTTCATAAGCTGAAAATTTGGAAAAACAGAAACTAAGAATCTGCAAATTTTATTTCTGGAGAAACTACAGAGAATACTCGTAAAAAGTCAGGTTAATTACGTTATTCTTCTAGTGAGCCAAAAGAAAATTTGATTTTTTGAAGATCACTTTAACTAGATAATGAGAGCTCACCAATAAATGCTATTTTCAACTTATTTCAGAAAATTAAACATTAAACAATATTAAAGAACTGTTTATTAGAATAGCTTTTGCAATTATCATCAAAGAGTTGCCTAGCAAGTCCTAAGGCTAAAGGGTTCCAGCTATTGGTGCAGATTAATTCAAAACTGATAGTCTGCCTCTATAAATATAGTTGTATTTGTAACTTAAAATTTTATGATAGGAGGCAAGAGCAGTTATGTCTTTTCTTTTTTTCCCTGTAGTATAGCTCAGCATGTGTAGTAGGGTATATTCTTAAAGTGTATTTTTTAAATAGATAATTATTATTAAAAGATCATAGTTCAATAAGGGAACATGCAAAAAGATTATACAGTATTAAAATTTAAATTTTATTGGAATTATTGGAAAACATAATATAAATATCAGTTAACCCCTGGTAGTTTGAAAGAAACATACCTTGTGGAAAATCTCCATATGAAGCCAGAAAATAACGTATTTCACTCTGTATCGAATGGATGGTTTTCTATCCTTCAAAGTATATTAATGCAATTCAAGGACTAAAATAACTATACAGAAAATCAGCACACTTATGGGATCTTTAGAGACATAAAGTAGAAAAGTATTTTTTTCCTTATTTTTCACATTATATTATTTTTCAAATAGAGATTTTTGTCGCAGAGGGATTTTCAGATTAGCATATTTATGTTAGGTTTCTGATGCTCTTAAATTTTCAAATCGTTTTAATTTTTATTTCAGAAGGACCTGTGAATCTCTCGATTCCTGTTGTACTTTTGTTATTGCAATCGGAATAGAAAAAAAAATGCAAATTATGCGTCGAGTTCTGATCTCCCGTGTATTTTCTTTGTCCTACGTCAGCGTATGTCCTCCTCTCAGAGCTGGTCACAATGGCCTACCCACCCTTTCCCTGTCTCTCTCTGATCTCGCTCTTCTTTCTTCCCAGAATTCAGATGCATATTTTCCCTACCACTGATTCAGCCGAGGAGGACCTCAAGGGAGATGTTTCCTCAGATCTGCAAATTTGCAGAGCCATTTCTCTGCTGTCATTTTCCAACTTTGAGTCAGAGATCAATTCTTTCTTTCTGTTAGTTTTCCCATTTGGCCCCTAAAGTTTTGCTTCTTACCAAATAAATCCAATTTAATATCAGTGCAGCCTTACATCTAATGCAGTTCAGTTCCCGTAAGGGGGAGCAGTCAGTGTTAGCACCGAGCACGTGGACAGTTCTCTGTGCAGCATCCGTTCTGACAACTAAGATTCTCTCTCCTCTCTCTGAGTGACTCTCTCCTACCGTCCTTAACAAGTTCTTGCTCGTTTTCCTGAAGTCCCTAGAGGATTAATATTCTTTTTTTCCAGACTTCTCAACTGGGCAGGCATTCAGCATCCACATTCGTGATGTTATTATTATTTTTTTCTCTTGTTTCTTTTAGTTTCTTGGTAGATTAAAACAATAAAACAAAAATGCTCTGAGTGTGGGCCTCTAATGCACATATTTAGATCTCAATTATGCAAGGTAATGACTTACATTAAAAAAACGAATAGACGTAATTCAAACACAAGCCCCAGCTTCTTGATTTGAAACTGCAACTGATTAACATTCGTCATATTTTCATTTCGTCAGGAGATGTGCAACAAGAATTATCTGAATAATTAGGTTCATCTGAATGATATTTAGGAAATTTCAGGCTCTGCAAATGGTGTGTTTTTAAAATTATTTTGGATGAGCCTCGAAATGCCACTGTTAATGTCTGTAATCTGAAGTCGAAATGGCATCATAAATATAGGCTTTTTGAACCACTCTATAGAAACATGAAAACATAAATTAACTGGCAAGAGACCAATATTCATAGGTTGGGGAGGAGAGTATGTACTGCCTGTAGCAGTCTATAGTGGAAGAACAGAACCACCGAAACTTTTCTGTGCACTTCCCCACCAGTATACAGAGGAAGAATCTTCACAGTGTAGACCAGAGGCGTCCTAAACAACCTTTCTTCTCTGCTATGGGACTCATCATAAATTACATATATTTTTAAAGGTATTTCTTTTTATTTTAAAATAATTTATCTTCCCCATGAACAGGAAGCTGAATACTAGACAGATTTTTGAAGCTCTACAAGCAGTATGTAGTATTTTAATGGTCTCGTGTGGCTAAAAATCAGGCATTTATCTGTGGAGCCCCTGAACCATTTTATCAATGACAATAGGGATTATGGATTTTAAATTCTGATGTATTGGTCAAATAATCAATTGATTTCTCCAGCTTGATTTTTCAACTTTTTAATGTAAAAAGTTGAGTGAAGTGTGAAGTGTTTTATTTGATTTTTTAACTAGCATCCTCACAGTGCCGGAATACATATACTTAGGAAGCTAAAAAGTAGAAAAAAATTTCTAAATATTTTCGTACTATCAAATATATCATTATTCCAGATATTTTATTTGAAAAAGGGTTACCTCAGTCAAATTCCTATAATCTAATTTTTAAAGTTGTTTCCTCTTATTTATTTTTATTTGTATAAATTGCTGTGGTATAAGTGTAATTTTGTTACATAGCTTTTATTATATCCATTACCCAAATAACATACATTGTACCCATTAAATGATTTCTTATCATTGACCTCCCTCCCCCCACCACCCTGCTGAGTCTCTATTATCTACCATTCCACACTCTATGTCCATGGGTACATATTATTTAGCCCCCACTTAAGTGGCGAGAACATGTGTTTGTCTTTCTGTTTCAGATTTGTTTCACTTAAGATAATGGGTTGCTGTGTTTACTTTTCTTTTTATCAACTATGTCTCATCTATTTTTAATTTCTTTAAATAATACTTGATTTACCTTCAATTCTGCCTTGTCATTTTGCTTAGACTCCTCGTTCATGTTTTGTTCCCTCCTTTTTTTATTAATAATGCGTAGCAAAAGAGCTTGTTTTTAATTGTTTCTGTTCACTATGTTATAGTTAGTCTTTGCTTCTCTGATTCGTCAGTTGGTTTATTCTGCTTATTCCTGTTTATATGAGCTTTTTCTTTAAAAAGTGATTTTAAAAATAAAGTGCAAACTCATTATTTGGAACTTTTAAAATGGGAATCCTTTAAGGACTGAGTTTAAAACAGTTTCCTCCAGAGAGGATTTTTGGTTGTTTCTTCAAAACTCCTAACAGTAACAACAACATCATCAAACTAATTTTCAAATTTCTTTTTGACCACATAGATTATATAAATTCTAGCTCCAAATCTTTATAAGTGTAAGTTTGTCATTGGGAAATCTCCAGAAAAATTATTTTTATCTTTCTACTTCGCCAGAGTCAAGATAGATACAGACACATATTCCAAATTTTCCTCTCCAGGGAGGGATCATTTTTATCCCAGAAGGTCCATTTATGATGATCTAGGCTTTATACAGAGGTTTCCAATCCAATCTCTCACCAAACTCAGGCCCCTGATTTTGTGTACTCTTTTTTCAACGTTAAGTTCAATTAATACTCAGTGTTCTGCAAATGCTCCAGGACAAACGCCATAATCAATGCTAACTTGTTTCTCTGGAATAACGGGCTATTATTTTTACTTCCCAAGGAATATTTAATGTTGTAGGAGAATGAAAATGTTCTTAACTTTGGGATTTACTATTTGATAGAGCCCGTATAATAAAAAGGCACATGTTAACTTGTAGATTTCTGACTGATGAAGGTAACGTCAAAGATGATCATTTTGCTTGCCCCACAAAATATTAACCATTTTGTTTCTAACCTGATAGTCTTATTCTAACTTTTGTAGACATGCTCATAAATACCCCATTTCACTGGTTCTCTCATTAATGATACATTAAGTTTTTATATGTGTTCATTTGTATTTGTATGATAATTATGTTTTTACCTGTTTGATAATTACATTTAGAGTAATATTCTCTTATGTTATTTATTAATCCTACAATAGTTTATTAGCTAACATTTAAAATTCTCTTAACTAATGAATAGCCCCATTCACTGCTTTTGCTAACGTTGAAGTGCAAGTTTAAGATCAGTCAGGTAAGCAAAATTGGAGTTATGAACAGAGCCCTGGTTTTCTGATTTTCATTCAACCATACATCCATTATAAGAATTTTTAAAGAGTGATTCTTTATTTATCTGAAAGCGTAAAACTTAAATTTTGACTTACTTTTCAATGTTATTATTCTCTAATGTGATGTTTCACAGCACTGCTATAGTGTGCTTGCTATCTGAAGAGCACATCATCTAATTTTTTTGAGCAATGCTTAGGTCTGTAGTAGGAAATCTTTTACTCCATGTCCACACTAACTACTGTTTCATATATATTGAAAGATGCTTTTTAGTTGCTGCTTTTGCTACATTAAAAAAAAAAAATTCCTGTGCGTCAGCTTTCTGGTCTCCTAAATGCCAATGCTTTGGGATGTTGAAATATTTATGACACTAAATGGGGTGTTTTGCTGCAACTGATTAGATCAATGCATCTGTTGCAGGTTTTAGATCACCTTTTTTATGACAGCTTTATTGAATAGCTCAAGAAACTTGGCACAAGGACACTTGAATACATCGATTCAACTGGAAAGTTAAATATGGATGTTGTGAGCATCAATTTTGATGACATTTTATACAGAAGCAAATAAAAGTCTTTTAAAAATACATGGAAAGAATAAAATTTTAAAGCTTCTGTAAGCTACCAAATAAATTTATTATATTAGTCTAAGCAAATGTAGCAACAAATTTGTGGTTCACAGAATTTTATTTCTTAAACGGTTATATTTAAGCTTCGTTTACATTTCTTTTTCTGTCCTTCATAAGTTTTTGTCACATGAACTTTGTATTATTGTCATTTGTCATTTCTGTGCTTCCCATACAAATGTTTGTCATGTTTTATTATCCTCACCTATTTTATCCTTTGGTTCAATTTCCTTATTTTATCAATATTTTTGCTGAGTGTAAAGAATTCTCCTTATTTAAGACACTCTGGTTTCTTTAAATATCTGATTCAAGACAAAATTAGAAAGAAAAGAAAGAAAAAAATAGCACCCGTGGAGCTCTTTTATTTGCGCTAACGACATCAACTTCATAGCAATAAAAGCTCTTCTTCGTGATTAGATTTAAGAGCCCAAATGGTGATTACTTGCAAGAGTGTGATTCCAAAGCAAGTAGCACTTGATACTCACTTTTAGCTCATTATCGAAAGTCAGAAAGCACAGGTATAAACTAAACATTTTGAAAGCTTGTTAGTAGGGCTAAGGTCAAAAAGCGTTTTTGGAGATTATTTCTCAAAGTCATTACAAAAAGAGTTTAGGAAGAATAATGAATTAAAAAGAAGCATTGTGCAGTAGTAGTGTAATCGCCACTTTGATTTTAATCTAATAGAATTCCAGGCCTTTCTCTCCACCTTTCTCCCCTGCCATTGTATAGAGCCCTGGCTGAGGAAGCATGCCCCGCAGTGGGACTGGCTGAGCTCCATTCCTCGTGACACTACTTACCACCTGCATGACACAGAGCAGGTCATGTAAAATTTCTCCGCGTAGTATCTTCATCCTTAAAACACTGAGCTAACGTCTATCTCATGGGTTTATGTGACAATTAAATGAGATTATACATGTTTGGTAGTTATCAATGCTGTTTACCAAATATCTCCCCTTCTAGGAAAATAATAGAATTGACCTTCATTATCTTTTATGACATTTATGGACTTACGCAGCGCATAAAATGATATATGTCACTTCTGGGTCAGAGCATTAGTTGACTGTACAAGTCTCCCTTCAGAACTACTTTTTTTTTCAGTCACAGCAACTAACAACATTTAAAATGGTTACCATTCTGTTATCCTGGTCCGTTAGGATGGTAACATTTGGGACCACCTGACAACCCATGATGAACATGTATAATAGATAAATAACGAGCTTCTGTTGCATTAATTCCCTGAGTTGTTTTTTTTTTAATTCTTCTTCTTCTTTTTCTTACCACCATATAAACCTCTCTTATCAAAATTGATGCATATATTGATAGCTAGAAGTGGGTGACACCATTAATAAATTCTAAATACACAGCATTGGCTTAGGGGTTGGTTAGTGGGTCGTGAAGAAACTATTATCAGAAGCCAGAAGGATGCAGTTTTGTTTGACTGGGAAACTCCTTATTAGTTCTTCGTGTTCGAAGGAAATTTTTGTGAAATGTAATATTTTATGGTTAAGACTTTTTCCTTCAGCACTTTGGATATGGCGTGGCACCCTCTTCTCAGCTGTAAGAAGTCTGCCACCAGACCTATTGGAGCTCTTGCATATGTTAGTTTTTTCCTTTTTCTTCTCCCCTTAGAAACTTTTCTTTATCCATTACCTTTGGTAGCTTGATTACTAAATGTCTTGAAGTAATCTTATTTCAGGCAAATCTCCTTCATGTTCTGTGACCTTGTACCTGAATATTGATATCTTTCTCTGGGCTTAGAAAGTTTTTTGTTGTTATTTCTTTGAATAAACTTTCTACCCCAATCTCTCTCTCTACCTTCTCTCTAGGCCAATAACTCTTAGATTTTCCCCTTTTGAGGCTGTTCTCTAGATCTTGTAGGAATGCTTCATTTTTATTCTTTTTTTTCTTTTTTCTCTTCTGACCGTGTGTTTTCAAACAGCCTGTCTTCCAGCTCACTAATTCTTTCTTCTGCTTGATCAATTCTGCTGTTGAGAGACTCTGATGCATTTCTCAGTTTGTGAATTGAATTTTTCAGCTCCAGAATTTCTGCTTGATTTTTCTTATGATGATTTCAATCTCCTTGTTAAATTTCTCTGATAAGCTTCCAAGTTCCTCCTCTGTGTTGTCTGGAAGTTCATCGAACTTCTTCAGGATGGTCATTTGAATTCTTTGTCTGAAAGGTCCCATAGCTCCATCATCCCAGGGTTGGTCACTGGTGCCTTATTTAGGGGTAAGGTCATGTCTTCCTGGATGTTCTTGCTGTTTGCGGATGTTTGTCATTGTCTGGGCATTGAATAGTTAGGTATTTATTTTGATCTTTGCAGTCTGGGCTTGTTTGAACCTGTCCTTGAGAAGGCCTTCCAGGTATTCAAAGGGTACTGAGTGTTGTGATCCAAGTCTTTAGTCATACCATACCAGCACTGGGTGAGCCTCGAGCCTAGTAATGCTTTGAATCCTGCAGACTCCTGGCAGTACCTCCTTGGTGGACTTGGATAAGACATGGGTTAATTCCCTGGATTAGCACACAAAGCCACTCACTCTCTTCCCTTACTCTGTGCTGGGCTGCTGATGTTGGGGGGCGGGGGGAGTGATGTGCGCACTTCCTCATGGCCTCTGCAGCCAAGACTGTGGCAGGTCACACCTGAAGCCAGCCCCGTCTCACCCAAAGACCACAGTGATTTTTGCCTGGTTAGTGACATTTATTCAAACCCCCAGGGTTCTCTAGTCAATGGGTGGTGAATCTTGCCAGGACTGGGCTCTTCTCGTCAGCGCAGTGTGTTTCCTTCTTGCTGAGGGTGGGTCTAGAACTAAGGCCTGGACTCAGGGCCTTTTAGGAGCCTGCTTGGTTCTTTATGTTCCTGTGGCTGAGTTGGAACTCAGGTTGCAAAACAAAGTCCTCTGAACTCTTCCTGTTCCTTTCCCCAGGTGGAAGAAGACTCTCCCTGAGCTGTGTTGCTTGTAGTTGGGGCACTGGCTTGACTGCTGCTATTGGTGTCTCACCGGGTTATGTGCACCCCAAATCCACTGGCTTCAAGCCAGGACAGCCTTGGCAATTGCCTGAGGATTGCAACCTTCAAGGTCTAACTGCTTTGCATGTGTATTCCAGGTGCCGGGCTACTTTTTGGCAGCTGGAGGTGGGCCTTGCCAGAAGTTGAGTTTGGGGCAGAGGATTTCCCTCTGGCCAGGCTGGTCTAAATACTCCCTCCATGGGTGCTGGCAGTACTGTCCCTGTGCTATGTTCCCTTGTAACAGGGAAGTCCTGAGTTCCAACGCAAAGTCCCATAATCACTTCTCTTTCCCTCCCGTGGGGACACAGATTCTCTCTCCACTCGGTTTGCTGGAGCAGCACTGCCGGGGTGAGAGAGGGTGGTGTAGACGACAGTAGACTGTCTTCTCTGTCCTCTTCACTGGTTCGTTCCTTGATATAATGTTGAATCAGCGTACTGTGATTGCTCCCCTTATTTTTGGTTCTTCTGAAGACGCTTCCTTGCATGGACAGTTGTTGATTTTGTTGTTTGTGCAGAGGGACAGTCACTGGAAGTTTCTATTCAGCATCCTGTTCCACCCCTTCGTCTCAGCCTACGTAACTTTCTTGGCAAAGGTGTGTAATGTTTCAAACCAGAATTCCAACAAAAGAAAACTTAACTATGGTCACAATAAGTGAACACAAGGCCAGAAATGACAGGCGATTGCTTTTGAACATGAATTTACATCTAAGTAATTGTTCATTTTAGTTCTAGAGCTTGTAGTATCAAAGCCAGTAAGTTAGATGTGGGAGAAAATGCACCTCGTCTGATACGCCAGAGGGCTAGTAAAGGGCCTTTGCTAATTTTGAGTAAAACGCAGGTTGAAAAACACTTTTGGAAATCTTGAAGATAAGTTGTAATCGAGTTGACAAATAATCTATTAATCTAATCCATCAACTAATACTAATGCATATTTATTATATTTCTATTAAATACCAAACAATGTCCAGTTTCTACATAGATAAATAAAAAACAATATGCATTTCATACACTCAAAATTACCAGAGCTCAGGGAGGAAAACTGGTATAAATAGCTAATTATAAATAAGCCCAGAGTATTAAGGAAACACTGTCAAAGAGCATAAATCCCTGTTTGAGCATAGCCATGGGAATTGGGATTCTAGGAAGTGAGACTGAAAAACCATTTAGAAAATAAATACTAGTCAGGACAATGTCAGTGTGGAGCAAAGTCAGGGGCTCCTTTTCTAGGTATAATATACAATAAAAGGTAAAGCATTGTAGAGAAACCCAAATCAGATTGCTGATACTACACAGTAAAGGGAAAGTGACCGGAAATTAAAATGTAGAGGCTAGTCAATAGAAGGTCCTGCCTTCATGAGCTATAGCATGTCCGTTATCACAGCAGAGTGTAGTTCTAATGGAAGAAGACCGTTCACAAATTAAGACATGTTGCAAAGAGAGGAGTCAGCATAACAGAATATGGCAGAAGTTAGCCTGAAAACATCAATTTCAGAAAAGCCACTCAAATACACAAAGCTGTCGAGGTAGGTTAACAAAATCTAACTGCATACAAGGTATATCTAAAACAAAACATCATAGAATTGTGAAGAATGAATGAATGAATGACCAGGAAAATATCTAGCAAGCAAATGGGCATTATTTTCAGATATAATAGATAATAACTGTAGATATAAATAGACTAAGGGGTCAAAGTAAGGCACTATATATAGTTATATACATCGTCTCATATATATATAGTCATATATATATTGTCATATATATATATATATAAAGGAAACCTGAGAAAGCATTAACAGAAGAAAACTAAAAGTAGAAACTAGTAAATTCTGCAGAAGTGAAATAATAGATAATTCTAAAAACTCTTTAGTTTTATCACAGGCCTGAATACTATAATAAAGTATTTCTTCTTAATTTTAACGACGAAAAAAGAAGAAAAACACCAATGACTTGGAGGTGAGAAATATATAAACACACAGACATGTATGCACATGTATCCATTTAAATATTATTTATAATTCTATGCTAAAGAAGTTGAACATCCACATGAGTTTATTAAATGAATGAAAATTTGTATCATGAATCCTTAACTTCCAAATTTATGTCAGGGAGTACAGAGCTCATTCCTGAACAAAAAACTCTGCTTGCCTACTAAGTAATTCCATTTGCCTTCCCAGAGACAATTCAGATCCTATTTGTTCGGAACTGAGTTTATCAATTTCTCCTCCCTACAAACCCCAACTCCACACCCCCACCCCACCCCGGGCGCACAGATCACTTTCAATCAAGACCACTTGGTTTGCCAAAGTGTCAGAAGCCAAAGCAGCTACTTATGAGCAGTCATAGCTTATAATATTTGCTTGAATACTCCAGGGGAAGTAGACGCCTCTATGGACTCTTTAATAATTAATAAAGATTTATTTATAAATTTATTAAAGCAAAATGTACATGGGCACTACAAGAGTGCTTGGCACATGGTAGGTACTAAAATGTTTGCTGCCAGTATCTAATTATAAATAATTGAAAGTTGGTACACACCTGCATATATTATTTTCCATGCTGAATATTTTTAATTAGAAAGAAAATGTATCAGTGAAACAAGCATAAACAGGGTCTGTCCTAGGTAAAATGGGTTTTATGTTCATGCTATTGAACACATATATGCTTTATGTGATCTACATCTTTTGGTGTATCAGATGGTTACATATTATAAAAACTAAATAATCAAATCATATGAAATTATTCCTTTAGAGCTAGTAGTTACTTTGAGAACTCAAAAATCAACATGTAAAATTTTCCATTTTTTTAAGGATGCTCTAAATTTGTTCCTCTAGAGTAACATGAAGATCATTGTGACTGAGTATGACTGATAGTTTGTAAGTTGCTACTTAAAAAGAAATTCGTAGAAAACTTAACTTCCAATCTTTGGATAACGTGTTCATGGGGCGAGTTAAAGAAAAATTTGCAAAGCCAACAAAAGTTTTGTATATTTGTGATTAGTTAAGTCGATTTGAATATAGGCTTCTGGGGGGATTGTAATCAAATTATTCAGAGAAAGGACTGCTCCAGATGAAAACAAAATTTAATCTTCCATTGCAGATGTCTCTTTTGGGGTCTTTATCTGTCAATAAATTTTGTTCCAAGAAAAATAACACTTGCTACCCAATGCTAATCTTTATTTTCTTTTGAAATAATTTTTTGTTACATAACGTGCATTTGAAACATACATAACATAAACTGGCAAGTGAAGCCGGAGGATTGTATTAGCTTTGGATTGATTGATTCGAGAAGTGGACAGTTATTTCATGACCAGTTTGGTAAGCTGCAGCCTGTATATTACTTACTTAAAGAGAAGTCCATAACTCTACTTTCTGAAGGAAAAATATGGCAACCTACTCCTTTAAGTCTTGAGGCTTTAAAACTAACATATTATAATATTAATGCCATTAAAAAGGCATTTGAAATTTTACCACCTGCCATTCATGGCTACAATTTCAAGTGGTTGCTATATTTTGATCATGAAAGGCAAGCACAAGTAGAATTACCAGCAACATTAAAAGCTTATTTTGTGTAATCAACTGTGATCACAGTTTGGTGATACTTTTCTCTCACGGCAAATATCGCTTTTTTCAAAGTCTGAATTCTATCTCAATTCGACTGACGAGATATTTTCATTGTTGTCTATGTTACTCTTGCTGTTTCAAATTATTATTTGAATACAATAGTATATTAAAATATGTACAGAACAATTTATTCTAATCATCCATTTTAATTACACGTTTTTTATGTTTTATAACAAACAAATTGTGCAGTTAACTCTTACTGTAGTAGAAGCATCTACGTACTAATATCTGTTCAATACTGCAGTCTTCCACTACACAGATGAGTTAAAAACTCTAAGTCACTTGTATGCCTTTAACATTTCTTTCTGGATAATTATAACTCAGTTGAATTACTAATTTTGAGGATGTGTTGATAACTTCAAAGTGCTCTATGCATTTTAAATGAAAATGGACCATAAAAATCCAGGGTGACCCCTAATAATTAACACTTATATAGCACTTATTCTGAAATAATCACTATTTTAAGAGCTTTTTGGGGCTGAAAAACTACATCTCACAGGCCAAAGCTAGACTTGCTGTTTGTTTTTGTAAATAAACTTTTGCTGCAACATAGCCACATCCATGGATTTTCATATTTTCTGCTTTCATGCTATAATACCAGAATTAACTAGGTGCCCCAGAGCCCACGTGGACTATGAAACATAAGATAGTCACAGGACCAAGTTCGCCAATACAATAGTTTGCCAACCACTGTATTAAAATTTGATCTACCTCAACAACCCAATGAGAGTTATTATTCTCGTTATAATCTCTGTTTTTAAAATGAAGAAAATGGGACCCGGAGAGCGTAAGTAACTTGTCCAAGGTAATACTTCTAGTAAGTGGGAGAACAAGGATTAAGCCAGGCGCCTAGGCCCACCCACAGTCCCCATTCTCAGTTACGCTGAACCGCATCTCAGATGGAGAATCAGGTTTGCTACCTCTGAAAGAGCAATTATTTCAACACATGTTCACATGTTAATTTCCACTAACAAAAATTGGCTGAGCACTAATAGTTTTTCCCCAAAGCATAATGTCCCTTGCGAAGTTTAAGAGTAAACCTGTGGCCACTTTCCATTATTGGCATGGATGTCAGATGGCAAAATTCTCTTTAGTTGTAATATCAAACAGATCTTTTATATTCTTTCCAGTAAATACTACTAGAACAGAAGAATTTGGTACAAATGATACATACAACATCGTATCTATGGTTTAGTTGGCCTGGGACAAATAACAACAAGTAAAGAGATTATAAACGGATTTTGTATTCTCAGACATTTCCTTGTCCGCACAGCAGTTATGGGAGACATGCAGAAAATGACAGTAATTAGTTAAGGTAATAGAGGATACTGTCATCGGGATCAAAATTTTAGATAATGGCTGTAGTTTATTTTGAGAGAATTTATCCCTCTTTAAACCATTTATCCATACCCAAGCCCTTTGGAAAATTAAAATTTTACACTAATCAGAGCAGGTTTTCTTTAGCTGCCAGCACGCGACGGACTTCCCAATAACAGGCAGGACGAATGTTCTTTTTCACACTTGGAGCACGGTTCCCATGGCAACACTTGCTGTATGCATTCAAATGAAACTTCTCTTTTCCCCTTCAAGAATCTTTCTCTTTTCTTCTCCCTAGCCTAACCTTTTTCATTAAAAATAAATACTTTAATCTTTAAAAGGCCAAATCCTACCAGTGGACTCTGTTTTCCATTTTCCCTGTATGATATTTAGAAGGAAAATGCACACACATACATGTACACACACTTGTGTGTATATATTACATATATATATAAAATTTCACTAGATATTGACTTTCTTCCCTATTACGTCTCATGCAGAATACTCAGAATTTGTTTTGTCCAAGGAAAATGCCAAAATTTAGCTCTGATTTAGAAACCTGGGTTTTGCAAAAATGCAGCAATATGCTTGGGGTGAAGGTGAAGTATAGCACAGGGATCGTGCTGTGAGAAGACTGCGTTATGCATATTGGCAGGCTTTTTAATGTATCACCAGGTAATTTGAATATCGATCAGGCACAGATTCTGCTATTAATAGCTAGCATTTGATAAAGGCATAAACCATTTCCAGTAAATAACTCCCCAGGGGAAATTCAGGATTTGGTGAATGTTCCAGGAGGGTTTTATTACAACATAACTAACCAAGAGCAAAAAAAAAAAAAAAAAAAAAAATTAAGAAAGACAAACAGAAGAGGGAAGGAAGGAGGGAGGTAGCTGATGTGTGCAAAGAAAGAAAGTATTCTGTACAAATATCATCAACCAGAGTGAGCAAAATGCAGAATAAAACACTGCGATACGTTGTTTCTCAATGTGTGGGTTATGGAGTGAGGCTGGTCTGCCAGCTGTTTATACTACTGATCCTCAACAGGAGAAGTTCAATCTCAGAAGTGTTGCTAGTGCAAACGCTTTTAATGAATGTGTTCAGTTTATTTTTAATTCTTCTTTCTTCCATTATGTTTATCATGATGTTATTTATTGAACTGTAATTGTGTCCGTATTGAATTTGATAATCAAAATAAATATGTTAATATGATTGAATCTTCCTACAATGAAAGCATAGACGAAAACTGCATTTTCTCCGTAAATATACAATAAAGAAATTAATAAACAAATAAATTGTAAATACAAAATAAAATGGGGCTTGCACTTTGTATAAATTTTTTATTTTATGTTTCTAAGATTTCATAGCTATCGAATTGCATAAGAAGATTATTGCAATAGGTGTGAAATTTTTGAAAAATGACGGTGTGAGAAGGGCTTACAGAGTTGACATTGTAACCACCTGACCAGTTTTATCTGGCCATACTCTGTTGATAACAGAATTTCCAGTTATTTTGCAGGCACAGAGATAAAAATTTGCAAAGTGTGTAACCAAAGCATGCACAGAAAACTTTGACATCAAATAACACCTAGAACTAAAGTCTTGCCTAACTTTCTCATGAAACTAAAAGATCGGGAACCGGCCAGAACCTGAGTTCCAGAACACTATCAAAAGCCAACCATGCTTTTTTTCCCAACTCCATTTTCGGGTCAATGAAGCCAGGTGGGTTACTCAAAATGTGGCATGTTAGGAATATTTATACCCCAGAAATGGACAAACACCACAAATCGGAGTTTTTTTTGTTCCCTTTGGAGAACCAACTTATTAGAATACCACTTGTTAGGAAAGTAGAGAAAAACTGCATAAAGCTTTTTTTTTTATACCCCTCAAATAGCATATTCTGGCTGGGGATACAAGCATATAAGTATAATTGTAATGCAGGATAATATAGGAATTCTTTTAAAATTTATGGGTAAAAAGTTGATGGAGCAATTTGGTTTAAGCATTGCAGAAATTAAAAACAAAAACCTGAGACATGACATCTGAGCTAGACTGCAGTTCAAATTGGAGTGAAAAGCTGGTATTAAATTTTCTGCATGTTTGTGGTGAAATTACTAAATATAAGGGAAGGCTTCGATACTTTGTTCCTATTCATATATTAAGAAATGTGGCAAACCTAACTTTAGGCTTAGGAGAAGAAGTGTATTATCTACACTATATGATGAAAGAAATCAAGAAATGACACACATATTGGATCCCTCGATAAAGACTTTCTGCCCATAAATATCTTCATCACTTCCTGATAGTTCTGACATTAAAGATTGATTTCCTAGGGTACTGAAGACTTTTCTTATTAAAATGCAAATACATCTGGAAGTCATTTTCTTGTAACATCTTATCAGTTATTGGTTTTGAAGCTCTGACTGATTAGTAGTCCACATCACTGGTCTCCTTCACCCTGAACTACAGACTCAAGATAATCGGCACTTTGGAAATAATCGTGCCCTTGGTTTCGTACACAAAGGGAATCTTCACTCAGTACTTTATGTCCCCCATATAGCCAGTCTTTTACATTATTCCTACCTTTCTGACTTATTTCTTGTAACTAATACTAAGCATTTTAGCAATTCTAATGGTGTTGTCCTACCAAGCTTTATACAAAAGATTTTATACGTTCAATGATAAAGTGAATCCAATAGTAACAACATATATTCTAGACTGTATATATCTTGTATCTATCTGACACTGTGTCCCTATATATCTGAATACTTGTCTGAAAAATATGCCCAGTAGACGATTAGGGACCCGTACTTAAGTGGAAACTCTTCTACTGTAGTTTTTTTCCACTGTCTATTCAGGCCTAAAGTTAAACAAACGAACAAAAAGTAAAACCAGAAGACAGATGGGTCAAAGAGTCCAGGGAAAGAGAATAAAAGGGCAAATAAATGGGATGGTGTTAGAGGCATCACAATATGGAAAACGCAGAGAAAGCTTGAAAGGAGAGATTATTTCCTACTTCATGATTTTTCCTAGCCTTCTGCCATACCAGAGCTACGTTGGAATAAACTATGGCATACTACTCTCTATATGTTGAATAGCTTCTTTTGACAAGTGTGACAGAAAGAAGAACTGTTAAGAGAATGTGTACAAATGCTTCTTTACAACAGAGTTGTGCAAGGGCGAAATTGGCCACACTGTATACATAATTTCACAGTTACAGACAGCCTCTTGATTATTAACCCTACACGGTCTGAGGAATACCTGACTTGGGGATTTTGGTCCAGCGGTTAACACAAACGCATTTGAGAAAAGCCACTTAAATATGTTGTATTTTGAATAAATTATCGAAACATCCAAATCTACTTTTTAAAACTGGTGCTATTAATCCGATGAAAGAATATGCATTGTTTCTAAGTTTGTCTTTCGGTCCAGCAGGTTAGCTATCAAGATGGGTTGATCACTTATGAAATAACTTGTAGATTCAATCAAAAAGTAAATTTCATAGAATACTATCTATTACACTTTGCAAATTTTCATTTTGATGCATCTGTATATCAAATGTCAGAATATTGAAGGGCATTTGCCCCACTGAAAGAGAATAAAAGTGTACAATTTTTAAAACAGATATACTTGTCCTTTACGTCATAAAACAATTTTTAAGGGCTAAACAATTTTGAGGAAACAATAAAGAAGAGGAATTGTTTAATCAGTCTTACTTCGTATTTCATTGTTTCAAATAGTTTTCCTTGCATTCTACTCAATGTGGTATATCTACCAAATTTTATTCCCCCACTAGCTGTTGATAGATGCCTAGATGGCTTTAGATTTTAACTACTGCAAAATCATGATAATGAATAGTCCCATTTGAGCTCCCTTATAGACCTGGGCAAAATGTCCTCTAGGTACCTATACTCAGAATTGGGGTTGCCAGATGGCAGAATTTACATATACTTTAGTTCACTAAGTACTGCTAGGTTCTATTATACAGTGGTTTCAGTCTATCATACTCCTGCTATCAGTTCATGAAGATTCCTATTTCCGTACGATCTCATCAATAATTTACATTACCAACCTTTTTTTCTAATCTTTTTTCCAATCTGATGGGTAACAGGTCTTATCTAGTTATTTTAGTTTTGCTTTCTCTAATTACTATTAAGGCAGGTAATTTGTGTTTCTCCTTCGACAAATTGTGTTTTTTATGTAACATTTTTCTTTTCATACTATCATTTTTGTCTTTTGTTGTTATTGATTTACAGGAGCCCTTTGCATATTTTAATTATTATTCCATCGTTTGTTGCATTTATTGAAAACATTTCTCTCCCAATCTGTCAATCATCTACTACAAGACCTACCTGTCAAGGGTACTTGCCTGTATGGAGCTTTATTGATATCTTTGGTACAAGTGTCAACATAGATTAAAGACTGAAATGTAAGACCCAAAACTGTAAAAGTACTAGAAGAAAACCTAAGGAAAACTCTTCTAGAGATTGGTCTAGGCCAAGAATTTATGACTAATGTCTTAAAAGCACAGGCAACAGCAACAACAACAAAAATGGGCCTTAATTAAACTTAAAAGCTTCAACATAGCAAGAGAAACAACAGAGTGAATGGACAACCTGCAAAATGGGAGAAAATATTTGGAAACTATTTATCTGATAGGGGACTAACATATAGAATATCCAAGAAATTCAAATAACTACACAAACAAAAACAAATAATCCCATTAAAAAGTAGGCAAAGGACATAAATAAATATTTCTCTAAAGAAGACACATATTATTTCCTTCCTTTGTTACATTTGGCCTTAGTTTATTCTTCTTTTTCTAGTTCATGGAATTGTAAAGTTAAGATCTTCCTTTTTTCTCAATGTTAGCATTGATTACTAAGAAACTTGACTCTTAGAACTACTTTTGCTTCATCCCGTAAGTTTTGGTATATTGTTTCCATTTTCATTTGTCTCAAAATATTTTTCAATTTCATTTTTGGTTTCTTCTTTGACACATTAGCTTTTCAAGAGTGTGTTATTTAATTTCAACATATTTGTGAATTTTTCAAAATTCCACTGTTATTAATTTCTAATTTCATGCTATCGTTGGTGGGAAAAAAATACTTGATATGATTAAAATCTCTTTAAATTTTTTAAGACTTGTCTTGTGGCCTAACATAGTATCTATCCTAGAGAATGCTCCATGGGCTCTTGAGGAAATCGTGTATTATCCTGCTGGCGAATGGAATGTTCTGTGTATGTCTATTAGGCTCATTTGTTCAACGGTACAGTCCAAGCCTTCTGTTTCACTATTGATTTTTTTTTTTGGTCTAGATAATTGATAGGTAAGGATATACTATTGCCAGTTTGTTAATTGTTTTCTGGCTCTTTCTCAGTTCCTTTTCCTTTCTTTTTCCAATGGAATTTTTCACAGAAATAAACAATCCTAAAATTCAAATGGATCCATAAAAGACCCTGACTAAACACAGCAAGCTTGAGAAAGAAGAACACAGTTTGAGTTATCCAGGCTTCCTGCTTTCAAATTAAATTACAAAGACATAATCATCAAAACAGTATGTTA
>RJWJ010024437.1:0-24865 GCA_004363605.1 Indri indri | reverse complement strand
CCTACGAGAACTTAAACTAAACATTAAAAAATAAAGTAGAGGCCGGGCGTGGTGGCTCATGCCTGTAATCCTAGCACTCTGGGAGGCCGAGGCGGGCGGATTGTTTGAGCTCAGGGGTTCAAGACCAGCCTGAGCAAGAGCGAGACCCCGTCTCTACCAAAAAAATAGAAAGAAATTAATTGGACAGCTAAAAATATATATAGAAAAAAAAAAATTAGCCGGGCATGGTGGCGCATGCCTGTAGTCCCAGCTACTTGGGAGGCTGAGACAGTAGGATTGCTCGAGCCCAGGAGTTTGAGGTTGCTGTGAGCTAGGCTGATGCCACGGCACTCGCCCCAGGCAAGAGAGTGAGACTCTGTCTCAAAAAAATAAATAAATAAATAAATAAAAATAAAGTAGAACCATCCACTTATATATGTCCACATAAGTAGTGTTCCCAGCCACTGACACTATTGATTCTAAGTAGTAATGCATGGAGCCATTGCTAGAAATGACTGCCTTTTTCTAGACTCAGGATTAGAAAAGTTAATAAATAAAACACTAAACTTTTAAATTAGAGGAAATGTTTTCTGATTAATTTAAGTGTTTCTTATATTTTATGGGGGGTATTTTTACTGGATTCCTTACTGTTTCATATTATTGTAAGAATATTTGATTAATGCCATCACCTCTGAATTATATCCTAAATAAATACTGCTTTTGTATTTTTTTTTTGTTTAGATACTCATAAAGCAAAGTTTAAAGGATGGCTATGTGACAAATGCAAGAAGCAGAAATTTGAGAGAGTGGAAGCAGGTCTGAGATCAGAACAAGTAGAAAATGAAGGAAAAGGTGAAATGCTATGAAATTTATATTTTTTCTTGAATTCTTAAACATAAAACAGATACAATGCATCTTCTTACTACAAATGTTATATATAATCAAGTTGAGCTTTTGCCTTGATTTACTGAACTTTCTGCACTTTTTCATTCCCTTCAGAAGTATGTAGATACTACCAATGACTATATAAGAATGTATGTAAAATATTTTTTATTTATTTATTAGTAATTTGCCTCATTTCAAAATAATTTATGACTTGCGGAATATAGATCACCTAAAAATGAGCATCACATTTTCTTTGTTTTTGGACTGTGAACTTATTTTCAGAGAATGAATATTGCTTAAGGCTTATCTTAGGACCCTTAGCATTGTTAACAAATCTGTTATTTACCAGGTTTTTAATTACATTGAAATAATTTTGGAAAACGAACTTAAGCTACTGTATAATGTGATGGTTTACATTGTACTTTTACTTTTAAAAGTACTTAACATGTGTTGTTTGACTTGCATAAAAAGTTTTTTAAAATTTTTGTTCATTTACCAAAGTCAACAGAATGTCTAGTATTCTTCTATGTATGCAGTACAGAAATTTAAAATGTAGATTTTTTTTACCCCAAAAAACAGTCGTGTGTTGATGGTAGAAGCAGTGGTAGTTGTTGTAACAGTAGTCACCGTCATTGTCATTATCTTCTTAAACATAATGCTGCTCCTGATTGCAGGTGGTATATGTTAATAGCACTAGTAAAAATACTATCTTAGAGCCCTGTAACTTGTTGCATATTGTTAATATATGTATGTAGCATCAAAAATGGGTGTTGTAAGAGACTAATATAAAATGGTTTAGAAGACTGATATATATATTAGGTAGAAGCTAATATTTTGTTTTTTGCAAAAGGACCACATGCAAAAGTGATGCTAAACAGCCAGTAATAATGACTAATTTAAGTATAATTTATTATTTCAAAATAATATGTCTTAAAAGGGAAAATAAAAACTTTCTGTTGAATCACAAAAATTAGATTTTCACATGGAGAAATAATTTAATAGTACTTAATAGAAATCCGTTCAATTCAGAGCATTTAGTTTATACAAGGATACTATACAAAAATAAAATAATGAACTTTAATAAATGTATATACCACATGTGGAAGATAAGCTCATTTATCTTCCTTTCTAAGACATATTTAATGTATGTTATATACACTCCAACTAATACCTTGCTTTTGCATATGAAACTAGGAAACACTGACTTTGTTTTTATAAGTTATTAAATGTGAAATTGATCTGCATTAACTTATTTATAAAAGTAATATTATTTCCAAGAAAATATTATTAGCATTGATTTTTGTATTAGACTTTTTACATTCTTTTTCTGATATTATTTATTACACTAATTAGAAATACATGATTCATAAATTTAAGGATCCCATTTAGTATAATAATTTAATTTCACCTGCTTTGAAGGTTGACTCAATTGATTGACTAAATGAAAATGCCTCCCCACTCATTCAACATGCCCCAAGTCCATTTTATCTTATATTGAATGTTCTCAATATTATATGGTATCTAAAATAATTGAAAAAATGTAATTTTCTTTAATCCTTGACTATAAGTTGCATTATCTTACATACATGGAAATCCTATAAATACAGATTAAAACTTAAATTAGCCCATTAAAGTCCTTTACAATTCTGTCATTCTCTCAAGAAGAACAGCATACTACATATGCAATCTTTATTCTTTACTGCTTATCAGAGTGAATGGGTGAATATCTGTTTCAAAGGCTGCAGCATAATATTAAAATGGGAATAAAATATTCTGATCAATTAAAGTAGAAAGGAAAGTAGTAAATTACAGTGAGTCCCTTCATATTATCACTCTGGAACTTTATCATATATAAAATGAGAGATAAAAATAGCTCACTAGATTGTTATTTACATCAATTTTAAAATTTTTAAATGCTTTGAAAATAATAATGTACTATTAATACATGTATGCTGTTATTTTCAGTATTTCCTTCTACAAATTATTCTTTGGAAAGATTAAGCTATACATAAAATTTTAATATCATACATTTTACAGAAAGCTTACATAACAAACAGTTTATGGTACTTCTCAGAGTCACTTCATAGTAAGAAATTTATGGAACTTAAGTTTCAATTTATTTTTCTTATAATTGTAAAGCAACCTGTCTTACATTCTTATGTTATCTTAAAATAAATATACCTATCCATTAATCAAGAAACACTGTACTTTGCTTTTATGTATGTCTGTGGACTAATAATGTCTTTCTGAAATGTCACCTCCAAACTTTGGAAATCTTTATGGGTTACCAGACTTGCATGGATCTTCTACTCTCTTCTGTGGCAATACATGCCAATGAAATTTATCTCATCAACACCTTTATAAGTAAGTAAATAACATAGAACCATAATGCCTCTCAAAGTGCGTCTAGAAATTTCTACATTATAGAACTGTGGTCATTGGTACTGGAAAGCTTTTCAGAAAGTTTACATGTGACTTAATGTAGTATCAATTTTGTTTAAAATAATTAGACCAAAACTACAGCAGTCCCTGTTTTACTAATGTTGGTATTTTGTAAGTATTGTCTTCCTAAGACAAGACCTAGAAATTTATCAGTTTTCAAAATACACTAGTCATTATTCTACTTCTTATAGCCATACAGTAAATTAACACTTGTTAAAAAGTATAGTGCTTTTATTTCCAAAGGATGTAAAAATATGAATTGTATAATGTTCAGTAAGTATAATAAAAATTCTAAGTGTTAAGAAACCATTGTGCTTTTTTTTATTCAATGGTATTTTTACTTTCTTAATAGCTCATAAAATAATGGTCTATCTTGCAATGTTTCATCTTTAATACTGTGAAATATTGTGTTTATAGAGTCAGTATTTTTGGAACACATCTTAAAAAACTGAGGAATATACCTATAACTGTGAATATATGCATATAAGTATACAGTGCTCAGAGAAAGTTTTCTGGAAAAGATAAATCTTGTCCAACATTATAAAGGAAGAGAGGGAGATGTGCTAATGAGAAATAGAATAGAAAAAGTAAGAGAATGCAGAAGGGATCTGAATAAGGATACATTTTTTTAAATTGGGACTGGGTAGGGAGTTTTTATAAAAATAAATTTAAAGAAATGCAAATTAAATCAAAGTGACAATAAGTCCTTCCACCTTCTAGATTGAAAAGATAGAATAGTTTTATAGGGGCCGGGGTGGTGGCTCACGCCTGTAATCGTAGCACTCTGGGAGGCCAAGATGGGCGGGTTGTTTGAGCTTAGGAGTTCGAGACCAGCCTGAGCAAGAGCGAGACCCTGTCTCTACTAAAAAAAAAAAAATAGAAAAGAAAATTAACTGGACAACTATTTAAGTTTATAAAAAAATAAAAAAAAAGAATAGTTTTGTAGTATGTAGTGTTGGTGAGTCTGTGAGGCAATTAAAATTCCTAGATATTGCTGGTGAGACTGTAAGTTTGGGTGTAACATCTTTGGAGGGCAATAGAGAATATCTAAAAATTTTAACCTAGAATTTACTTCTGGGATTATCCCAATACATATGTTTGTAAATTTGCCTGTCAATAAATATATGTATTCAATGGAATAGTATGTTAACTGTGAAAAAGTAGGAGATATACTTATGATGTTCATATGACATGATCTGCAAGATATTTTTATGGGAGCACAGTAAGGTATGAAAGAATACGTGCTCTCCTACTGTTTGTGTTCAAAGAACACTTTCATTGCATAGAATTATGTTTTAATATTATTAAAGTTATGTGCATATATATTTTTGAAAATCAAAGAGCTCTAAAGTCTTTGAAAAACGCCATGCCTGTTTCCATCCACTCCCTTTCTTGCTTCTCAGAGGCAATCACTTTCAAGTCTCTTATCAGTTTCTTTTGGTATCTACCTTCATATTTCAAGATAATATGTTTATAATAATATTTTTGATTGATTTCATGTTTACAGTATTAACTATTGACTTCCTACAATGGAAGATAAGGATTTGGCTCTCTAACAAGTCCCCCTCCAAGACACACAGACCCATGTTTCCCTCTCCCCATCTTTTGAGTACAGTTAGAGCATAACTTAGTTGAATCAATTATATCATCATCGATTTTTATATTTCCTTCCTTACTTTTCCTAGAGTTAATAATTTTCTCCTTTTCAGTCAGGTTAATTTTTTGTGTACCTCTCATTTACTTACTATAATAATTTATCCCAGATTTCTCTCCAGAACTACACATATATCGTTAATATATTTGAACACACAAGGAAATATGCAAGTTTTATTATTTCAGAAATGCCTGCCGGAGCTTTCCATCTTACTGTCCCATCTAGAGTGGTTGTTCTCTAGGCCTGGCACAGAGCTGTCATTCCAGGATCTCCCTTCTCTATCTCTTCAAGATTCTATTTAATCTCTGTAGCTCCTAGGTCATCCTATTTCTTATCTTTTCATTTTTTGGAGTGGATCACAATCCTCCACATTTCCTGAGAAAGTCTGCATGGTAAATAAATTTTTGAGACCTTGATACCTGAAAATGCCTATATTCTACCTTCCTGCTTGGGTTACAGTTTGTCCAGGGATAGAAATCTGGAATGGCACAGCTTTCAGAATTTTGAAAGCATTGCCCCATTGGCTTCTAGCTTCCAGTGTTGTGCTTAAGAAATCAGATGCCATTCGGATTCCTCACCTTTTTTTTTTTTCTCTCTCTCTCTCTCTCTCTCTCTGGAAGGTAGTAGAATCTTCTCTTTGTCCCTACTATAATTGATGTATCTTGATAAGGGTCTTTTCAATCTAAAAAACTCATGGCATTCAGTGCTGAAAACAAAACAAAAACCTGTAACTGTTTCTTTGAGAACCTCCCCTCTTGTTTTCTCCATTCAGTTTTTCTGGAATTTCTGTCTTTCAGATATTGAATCTCCTATACTCAGTCTATAATTTTTCTTTTCTTTCTTCCTGTTCATCTCTGTCTTTTTATTGTAGCTTTTAAAGATTTCCTCACTTTGTCTTGTTGTATCCATTCTCTTGAGCTTTTTTTATTTCATCATATTTTTAAAATTTTTTTCTGTGAGTTTTCCTTTTTTATCATCTCCTGGTCTTGTTTCATGTATTCAGTGTCTTTTGTTTTCTCTCTGATTATTCAATGTTGGTTTCTTTGAAGTTTTATTCTGTTCCCTTGATTGCCCCATTCTTTTTTTTCTGTTTGTGTTTTGGGTCTCTCATATTAGAGGTTTTTCTCAAATATCTGCCAATCCTTTGCCGTATGTTCATACTTAAAAACAAATTGGGAGCTCTGTGTGCATGGATGAGCTCTGTGCTTTTCTGGCCAGGCCATTTCATATGAGGAACCTTGACTGTCAATCGTTATAGGTCTCTTGTCTTTGGTTGGTCTGATTTCCCCTTCCTGGTAGTTCAGAGCTTGGCTGCCATCTTGTTCCGAGCTGAGTATCGGAAAGATATCTTTCACCCCCTTTCTTCAGTATGTTACCCCAACTTCAGTTTCTCTGTTCTCCCTGTGCGTAGAATACCTCTGCTTTGACCTCTGAAGGATTTTCTGCCCATGTGTGTGGGAGGGGAAAGGAGGAAGAGGCAGAGAGAAACCTGAAATCTAAATGCTTCCTAAACGGAGTTTCAATGAATCAGTCCTGTTTACAGTACAACCTTCAGAGGTACCTGGATTCTTCCTTCTTAAGCCTTTCAGGAACTCTGCAGTATGAATCTGCCATTTCCAAGGTGTGTCCCTGTTGCAGGCATTTACATTCTCTATAATCTATAAGTTTATTACCATCTATTTCTGAGATTTAAAAATTTTGTCCCTGTACTCTCTTCTAATTTTTTTGTCCTTGAAAAAGGTATACTTAAAAAAAAAATCCCTTTTCTGTCATTTTAGTATGATTTCAAGAGGGAATAGGAAAAAAATGTGAGTCTAAAAGAATATATTTAAGTTCCATAGTTAGAATATATCTGGAAGGAACTTAAGAATGGTTACCTTTGAAGATAGGGGCATAGTTATATTTAATATATATATTAAATATAAACAGTTGTGAAACTGTTTTGAGTGTTTTTAGTATGTGTATGATTACTTTTCAAGAAAAGCACATTTTTGAAACTTAGGATCTCAGTCTGATAAGAGTGGGAATAAATCATGAAGATTATGTGCTGGGTGGATTTATTCACTAAATCCAGAGTTAGAGTACTCCTTGAAATGGGAAGAGAGGGTTTTAAGGAAAGTAAAAGTATAATTGTGATTATAAATTTATGGAACTATGAGATAGTTTAAGCTTGGATGCTAGGGCTGAGAAAGGAATTAATTGATCAAGGAATATCAGTGGAAATCATTTACTAGGGATAAAAAAAAAGTTAAAGAAAGATGGCAGCCATACTCTCTGACAAAACATTCTGGTCACATTTACCATAAGAGACAACTGAACTTGATTATTAATCTAATTCAGTATGGCATTTCCTATATGCATATATTTAGGGATGAAGCAAGTAGCCTAAAGGTAAGCAAATTAGTCTGCCAGCAGATTGTAAACTGAGGTAAAATAAGAGTTTAGGAAGAATAAAAGACAATAAAGATATTTTTAGTCTATGCTATATATTGTTTTAGCAAGCTCTGGGTGCTATAAGAGTTAAAAGTTCCAGCTGAAAACTTACAAAAAAGCACTCTGAAAATCTATACTTTTTTTGTGTCATTGCTCTTTGGTGCTAAGAGGTTCTCAAGAAAGTGAGTACCTTGTGTGCCATTTGTGCTATAATATTTAATTACAGTGAGTGTACAGAAGATTAGCTGTCTCAGAGATTCTTTTGAAATCAGATTGCACATCAAAACTGCATTGTGCCTTGCTAAGTAAGCAAATTTAAGAAAGAGGAGAAGGTGATGTCAAGACTCACTGCAAAATGAACAAATAAAGGAATAGGATTTGCTTGGTGTTCAGCCTATTAAAGCATCACCAAATGTCAGCCTTCATTTGTCAACTTAAATATGTTTTTCTAAAATTTACAAAGATTCAGTCTACGGAAAGTATCCTTTAGCTAGTATTTGGGCTGAGAAATAAATTAAGCAACAGGAAAATGCTAGATAGATAATACTAATAACTTAATTTCTCATAGTGATAAATTACCACTAAATATATACATTTGTGATTCAGATAAAGATATTTGTGGCCTTTTATTTTTGTTATTCGACTGATTATAAAATTAATTCATGTGTTTTTTTTCTCCCAGATACGTGAGTTTTTAGAAGCTCCAGTTAATTTTTGTTCCACAATAGCTAGACCCCAAATACAACATACACCAAAGCATTTCTAGTCTCCAGTGATTTCCCCCCTTCGCAATTACAAAAAAAAAAGGTAAAAACAAATTTTTTAAAAATCCAGGAGCTGAGCTCCAAGTAGCCAAGGTTAGGAACTAGGTAACTTGGAGCCTAAATTGGACTTACTGGAAATAACCAAGAACCAGACCACAGAGGTGAGGACCCCAGCCAGAGCAACAGAATTCACAGGTGAGTGGAACCAGAATGGTAGGTAGGGAGCGTGCAGGCTTTATGGAGGGGTAGTAGGATTGCCCTGAAGCCAGAGTTCTTTACTGGCAGTGTGTGAGCATATTAAGCTTTGAAATAGCAATGAAAATAGGACCTGATTATGAGACCCCCTTCTCTGAGTTAAAACCTTTAAGGGGGTCCCAAAGGGTCCTGAGATGAGTATATACACATACACACAACTGGCTGAAGCAAAAGAAACCATCCCACAGGACTATAATCAAGCACTATCTTTTAAAGAATTCTATCGAATCCAGATAATAACCACTATGAGTGAGAATCAATAGCAATAATAAATTTAGACCCAAAATAATGCAGATCTTGGAACTGAATACAAAATACAGAAGAGCTATGTATGAAATTAACTGGAATTTCAAAAAAATGGATACACACACACAAACTATAGGGATTAAACAGATATACTTATCAGATTGAATTTCTAGAAATCATTTAATTGCTGAAATCAAAACCTCACTGGAGACCCATGACTAAGTAATGGGTATTAGATTTATCCTTCTACCATAAACTACAACATTGTACAACAAACAATTCAGGGCCTTGATCCTTGAAAGAAGGGAAAAACAACGTGGCGACCTCTACATTCACCCTGGCTTTCTTCCTGAGAGCACTTTCCAAACTGCAGCACAAGGAAGTGGAGCCCAGACAGAAAACAGCAGTCTCATGGGATGGCGGAAATGGGACCAGAGTTAAATTTCAGCTCAGATAGCTGAAATCTGTGGGACAGGGTACCAGGGAAGGGGGGCTGTGCAAAGAAGAGGCACCAAAAATCTGCGTAAGAGTATCCTTACTCTTTCTTAAGTCTTTGACTAATACTAAGCTGCGCATAAGCAGGGCAACACTCCATGAAGCGTGGCAGAAACAGCTACTGGAGGTGTCCCAGTTCTGGGAGCCATCGGAGTTCAAATCAGCCAGAGTGTAAAGGTCTCACTAAACAACCCAAGAATTTTTTTTATTTCAAAATATCAAGGGTGTACAAAAGTTTTTGTTACATGGATAGACCCTATAATGCTGAAGTCAGGGCTTTCAGTGTGCCTGCCACCAGGACAGTGTTCACTGTACCCAATAGGTAAGTTTTTAATCCCTCAACCCTCTTCCATCCTCCCCCTTTCTTAGTTTCCAATGCCCTTTGCATATTTGTATGCCCATGTGCACCCATCACAACCCAAGAATTAAGGTCACACCTTAGGAGTAATTAAGCCCTAGCAAAATCAAGTTGGCCCATCAGTACAGTAATACTGCCAGAGTAAAACTCAGTACTCTTTAAAGGAAGACAACAAAATCCCTGTTTTTAACAATGTGGTATCCACAACATTGGTTACATCAAGTAAACAAGTATTGTATATACTAAGAAGAAAAATGTAACTCTTAACCAGGAGGAAAAGTAGTTCATAGAAACAGGTCCAGAGGTGACCCAGATATTTGAAATTAGCTGATAAAACCTTTGAGAACGATTATAAATATGTTCTAGAGTTTAAATGAAAAGATGACCATAATGAGAAAAGAAATAGGAATTAGAAACAGAAAAAACTATAAAAAAACAAATGAAAATTCTAGAATTAAAAAATCCAATAATAAAAATTCATTGTATGGACTTAATAGAAGATTGGAGACAGAAGAAGAAAGAATCGGTAATCTTGAAGGCAAGGAAATATGAACTATCCAAAGTGATGTACAAAGAGAAAAAATACTGAGAAAAAGAAAAGAACAGCACCTTCGTGACTATGGCGCTATATAAAACATAGTACTGTAAATGTGATTGGAGATCAAGAAGGGGAGAAGTGGAGACAGAAGAAAAATCGAAGTGGTAATGGCCAAAATTTCTTCCAAATCTTAAAAAATACATAAACCAGAATTTTAAGAATTTTAAACCCTAAACAAAGAAATCCACACCTGGTCATATCCTGATCAAATTGCTGGAAAGCCAAAAAAATTTTTTTAATCTTGAAAGCAGCCAGAAACAAAAGGGGTATAATGTATACCCCTGTATAAATTATATACAGGGGTAATGGTAAGAATAATTACTGGCTGTTTTTCAGTAAGAAAGGAGGGCAGAAGGTGATGGTGTAACCGCTTTAAAGCATGGAAAGAAAAAGGAAGTGTCGATCTAGAATACTGTATCCAGCAAAGCAGCCTTTAAAAATAATAGTAATATAAAGACACCTTCAGATAAAGATTATCAGAGAGAATGCCACCAGCAGACCAGCATCACAAGAAAAGTTAAAAGTGGTTCTTCAGGCAGATGGGGAATGAAACCAGCCAGAAACTTTGATCTATATGAAATAATGAAGTTCACCATAAGTGATAAATTTTTACTAGCTAGACAATTCTGTTCTCTTAAATGTATAAAAAGGTGATTGTTTAAAGAAAAAATAATGCATTCGTTGAGTTTATCATTAAAATGTTTGATAATATCACAAAGGACAGAAAGGGGTAGACGGAAGTGTACTGTTGTAAGATGCATTATAGGTACAATGGTATAATATTAATGTAGTTAATGTATCTTGTAATCTATCAAACCATAGATGAGATAAAATGCAACAATAAAAAATATTTGTTAACCCATAAGGAGGAAACAAAAATACATGGAGACAAAAGTAGAAAAAAAATAAAATAGCAAAGTGATTACATAAATCCAACCAAATTAATAATTTAATTAAATGTAAGTTCACTAAACATTCCAACTGAAAGATGCTATCACACTGAATTTTTTAATGAATACTATCAACTGTCTAGAAAAGATGTACTTTATGCAAAGACATGGATAACGTACATGTAAAATGATACATGAAAAAAATACCATGCAAACACTAATGATAAGAAATGCATGGTTATGTTAACGTCAGACAAAACAGGCAAGGAGTATAAAATCACACAATGATTTAAACAGGGAAAGTTTAATATAAAAAACTATTGGAATGATGGTAAATTGACTAGCGAGAGTTAAAGAGAATTCTAACAAAGGAGCAGCAGATGTCAGGAGCAACCATCATCACTAGGACCAAGACCGTGCTCCCAATGTAGAGCTTTCCCCTACTTGGGCTGAGATCCAGACTTCTTTGGAAAGGGCACACCTTTGATTCACTGGATGGTGGAGTCACTGAGGTGCCTCAGAAGTGGAAGCCCAAGTGGGACTTGCTGGAAGTCTGTGGGGTGCCAGGAAGGCCATCCGCATGGAAGCGGAATCTCAAATCATCAGAGTCCTCAGTGGGCCTCGGAACTCACTGAGCATCAGAGGGAGCCTCTGGTGGCTGGGCACTGCCGGAACCAGGAGCTGGAGAAGGAGCCCTCTGCAAGAGCCCTGCACACTTACCTGCAGGTTGGCTCTGGGATTCTAGGGCTGAAAAGGAATTGTGGGGTGCAGTGACCTGGGTTGGGGTGCAGGCCTATACTATCTGGAGGTGCCAGTTCTACCATCCCTGTCTGAGCTGAGCACGGGAGAGAGCTGCATCCTGCAGGAACCTAGCACGGAGAAACCACACAGGGAACAACTGGGGGCTGGGAGGGGTGCGGAGTACACGCTGTAAGAACCTAGAGAGTGAGCCATACTGAAACCAGGAAGAGAAAATTCCTGCCTCCTCCAGCGTCCCTCCAGAAACCCCTACTGACAAGGGTTAGCACCAGGTTGGTTGGCAAAGGAGAAATAGTTACAAAAGCCATCATAATTATTACAGAGTAGGCAAAAAGGGGCGAATTTGGAGATAAGAGGAAATAAATCAGTAAACAGCATGGCCCACACCTTCGACTACTTATTGTCCGTATACACACCCTCTGCGCACGTTTGAATGCTGCACAACAATAAACAACTATATTTTCACCTAACAGGTTACTCACCATCTTTTCAAACCGAGGCAATGCACACAGCCTACAGCCATTGCATACACCGCTGTGGCTGTATTACTCGCCGCTCAAAATCCATTGCAGTTCCACCGAATAGCCTGTTGTATAAAGACTCATTGTAAAGTTAACCTCTAGCAACTTGTACCTAAAATGCTTTTAATGGAAAGGAGAGCGAAGAGGAAAATGTTAGCATTTACGTGTAAACATACCTATGAGAAGCAAAAATAAAATACGCAAAGTGCCGACAGTCCTTTTCTCTGCAATTGGTCACGAGGCCCAAATTGCTTCCATCTTCCACTATCCATTCATTGCCCCCACCTTCAGGCAGAACCTCAGCTGAGGATTCTCCACTTGACAGAGTAATTCAAACCCTCATTCCTGAAGGGTCTGAATCCTTAATCGCCCTGCCTCTTTTTGGTTTCTGTAGTTTTCCATTAACCTCTCCTATTGCGTATGGAGTACTAATAAAAACCCCAGAAAAACTCTTAGGGAATAACAGACATAGTCCATGTTGTCCCTAATGTGTAGCAGCAACCCGGTTTCCTCTTGGTAACAGGGATCAATCACTCCACCTTCCTGCCAGTTGATCCAGTAGCATAAGCCGTCCAGAATGGACAGACGACAA
This sequence comes from Indri indri, assembly GCA_004363605.1. NCBI lineage: Eukaryota > Metazoa > Chordata > Mammalia > Primates > Indriidae > Indri > Indri indri. Next base: position 11,994 of record RJWJ010024437.1, on the reverse strand, counting down.
TCTCTGCCTTCTCCAGTCCAGTGGAACCACCGCTGTGTCCCCTAGCGGAGACCACGACCTCCTTTAGAACTAAGATCTCCGAACTAACAGAGCTCAAAGATGCCAGAACTTATAAGTGAGATGTTCCTCATGTTTTCTTAAAGAAAATGAAATAGATACTTATATATTTTTAAGTATGAATCATGGGCAGCAACGAAGAGTTGTTTTCTCGTTATTTTATTATAAAACTGTGTTGTTGGTTTACGCCCACCTCCTTGTGGGTAAAATGCTAACTCCTTCCTACTGTTGGGTTGGCTTCACGGCCACGTGACCAGTGCAGTGCACAAAGCCCCATGTCAGAAGGGCTCCATGCATGGGTTTGAATCCTCTGCAGTCACCCTCTTGAAATTCTTAATAACGTTATCTTTGAATTTGTGTTTTGTACGTGAAGTCAGTGGGACAGTGACGCTTGTGCAGGGGCTTCCAGCCTCTGCTCACACTTGGCTCTCCTTCCCACTCCCCCACCTCCCTGGGACTCTTGGCCACCCTCTGCCTTGCCTGGCCTCCCCGCCCTGCCCAGCTACTGCTGCCACTCCCCAAACCCCGGGGCAGGAGCCTGGGTGCAGGTGTGGGTAGGGCAAGTCTTGGCGCAGAGCGTGGTGGAGGCCATCTTGCCCTCGTGCCATGGTGTGTCAGCTATCGCCAGGCAGAAACCGTCTCAGTGAAGATGAGCCTTCCACTCACCCCTAAACCAAGGACTTAAGAGCGTTTTAGCCCGAAGGATGCAATACCTTTGGGAGTTGCCTATTCACTGTGGGAAGGGGAGAGGTCTGACTTGACTCCCCACGGTGCTACCCCAGCTAGAGCCTGGCGCATCAGTGCAGTAGCTGGCAGGAGGGGTAACCTGATAGCAGTCAGGCCTAAGCAAACTCATGTGCATCCTGCATCATAAAATGGGGTCCCTGTGAGGGTCCACATTTACTTTCTGGTATCCCCATGGCTTGCTCCGCGCTGGATGAACTCTTCCTTCTTCCAACCTTCCTGAGTCTGGCTTGCATAAGCCTCTTCTGGCCAGCTGGAAGCATCCTCGGATGCCTTGCCACGAAATACAAATTATGTAACTTCAGTGATTCCACACAGGAGTTAAATGCTCTGATATTTGCATTTAAAACTGGCATTGCACAATATAAAGATGAACAGTAAAAGTCATACTAATAATGTAAATTTTTAAATTTTCATTTACTTAGAATGACATTAAGTAGCAAGTAAAAAACACCATGACAGGTTGAGAAAGACCACGGAATAAAGGAGAAAACTTTATATTTTAATACTTGAAACCACACTATTTCCTGATTTTTTAAACAAAGGGCTCTGCATTTCGATTTTGCACTAGACTCCAAAAATTATGTAGCTGATTCTTTCCTGGCGTATGGACATTTGGGCCAGTGTACAAGTGTATCTGAGTTTAGAGAAATATAGGATAGTAAGAAACAGATAAAGGAAAGAGTAATATTTTATGCTACTTGGAATGGGAGATTGATTTTTCTCAAAATTTTAATGGAAGAAAAAAGATGGGAAGTCTGCTCATGACACCAAAAGTGTCACCAATATAGCAATAAGCGCTAGGAGAATTCGATGTTTAAAGAGCAGTTATGTGAACTGTCTGAACTGATTCCTTGCGTTTCATCCATGTGACTTAGGGACTCTATTTAACAACAAAATCCCAAGTGCTTTTACTTTTAAAAGGGTGCAAAATTAGACTTGTACTGTAGCAGAATGTAAAGTTATAAAAAAAATTTAATAGATAATAGCAAGATGTTAAAACATTTTTTTAATATTTTGCATGAGGCAGAAGCTATTTAGGAAAAAATGTGGGTTAAATAACACAGAACCTATCTTCAATTGTTTGGCAGAGCTGTGGGCCCTGGACAGGCACAGATCAGCCAGCCTTGGAAAAATGAGGGAGGAAAGGAAAGACGGCTGCAAAGAGACGACACAAGAACTAGCAAGTAAGGACACCAACTTTGTCTTTAATTTACCCAATGCTGGGAAGAATACTGGCCACCTCGGTTTTCAGTAATGAATGTACACATCATCTTCAAACACAGACGAATGAGGAACAATTGTTTAAAAGCCACTGAAATGACTCACCTCCCGCACTGCATTGTCATAAGATGTCTTGCCAGAGACGCATTTTCATTCAAGATGAATAGGTAGTGATTAGCACTTTTCAAAAAGCAAATCGTCTGAGGTTCTCTGTACTTGATTTCCTGGTACCCATTCCTCATTAAGGTGATTCATGAAATTTTTCAATTAGGTTCCTACGGTATTTTTTTTTTAATCGATTTGGTCTCTACCTTTCAACAAAATGAATGAGTCAGTGTATCACCCAGACAGGTGTGGACTTGCATAATTATAAGGTTAAATGATCCATGCATAGAACTGAGAAAAGGGGCAAGGACTAAAATCAGAATCTAAACAGACATAACTATTTCAAAAAGGATACATTAGAACGTGTGAATAAACAGGTGATTACATGTAGCCTATCTATTCGGAATAACATGATGGATAAACATGGGCTCTGGAGTCAGACTTCCCTGAGTTCAAATCTTGGCTCTTTCACTAACTATCTTCAGAGTTAAGCAAGCTTCTTCCACTTTCCGCACCTCTGAAAGATGTCATAATGAGAGCAGCTGTGCTCTAGGACGGTCCTGGGAATTAAATGCGAAACTGCCATAAAGCACCAAGCCTAGCCCATAGTAAACGCTTAGTGAATGTTAGTGACCGTTATTCCAGAAATAATGACGCTCTTCAATTAGAATCAGCTTATTTGTAATTAATGTTAACTTGACCTTAAAGATCAAAATGAAGATAAAAAATTCATGGGCTGTTGAGAAAATACAATACAGTACTTATTATGAAAGTGGAATAAAAACAGTTAAAAGAAAATGGTTTTTCAAAATTTCTTGGGGCAAATATTGCCAAATAGTTTAAACCAATCCTATACATATTTCCTATTCTTTATTTTCCTGTTCTTTATTATACTGTTCCATGAGGGGGGAAAAGGATATATTTTAATTGTTGTTACTGCTGTCTTCTATTTAATCTCCTGAGTTTCAGTCACCTACTTAGTCTTATTGAATATTTTATGCTGTGCATGCGAAATACATAGTCCCCAGGGCTATTTCTGTCTACTAGTTTTCCTTGTTCCTAAAAACAGAAATGAGGAATGCCTACAGCTGAAAAAAGAAAAAAATCTATCTTCCTGTCAGCAGCTCCTTCTGCTGATATCTCACGGATCCAAATCATATGTTCACATAATTTGCATTTTCCCAATCTTAGATTTTTTGGGAAAAAAAACCCATCAAGTTAGGTCAAAATACATACCTTGTTATTGCAGAAAATTGCTTCTATTGGCCTACGTCGGGGGCCATATCATTTGTCATCGAAACCAGGACACTTTGGAAAGTGAAAAGGGACTCTATTCACAGTTACATCAGAACAACACAAACTGGGACTGTCTACGGTAAACTAGGACATGTGGTCACCTTTCCCATGTCCCTCTCTTGCTAACTTATTCCCTTTTATTGCTTCTTTTTCTCCCTCTCTGATTTTCTCCCTTCTTTTCTCTCCCTCTTTGTTCCCCTTACGTCTCTCACTGGCGTTTCCCATGTCCCCCAAGCGGCAATAATCTGCTATGATTAACTGGAGTTGGGATACTCGCTAAATGCCTCATACTCAAACCTAGCCAAACAAATGCTACAAAACAATCGTTCCTTTGCTGCTATAGTAGTTATCTATCGCTGCAAAACAAATTACTCCAACATGTAGTGTCTTAAGAAAACAAACACATTATTTCACACAATTTTTGAGTCAGCCAGGAGCAGCTTAGCTGGGTGATCCTGGCTCGGGGTCTCTCGTGAGGGTGCAACCAAGCTGTTCGCTAGAACTACCGTCACCTGAAGGAATGGCTAGGGCTGGAGGACTGACTTCCAAGAGAGCTCACTCGCATGGCTGTTGGCTGGCGGCCTCTGTCCTTTGCTACACAGGCTCTCCACAGGGCTGCGTGTGACATGGCAGCTCTTACAGAGCAGGTGATCTAAGAAAGAGGAAAGTCACAATGTCTTCTTTTGACCTAGTCTTTCAAATTCCCAGCATCAATTCTGCTTTATTCTATGTATGACAAGTGAGTCACCAAGTGCTATGGTCTGAATGTTTGTGTCCCACCAAAATTCATACGTTGAAATCCTAATCCCCAAGGTGACGGCATTAGGAGGTGGAGCCTTTGGGAATTGATTAGGTCCTATGGGTGGAGCCTTCATAAGCAGGATTAGTGCCCTTAAAGAAGAGCCTTCAGTGAGCTTGTTCACCGCTCCCACCACCCAGGAGCACAGCAATAAGTTGCCGTCTATAAACCAGAAAGCTGGCCTTCCCCAGACACCAAACCTGCCAGCGCCTTCCTCGTAGACTTCCCAACCTCCAGAACTGTGAGAAAGAAATTTCTGTTGTTTATAAGCTACCCGGTTTATGGTGTTTTGTTATAGCAGCCCGAATGGACTAAGACACTAAGTCCAATCAGCACTCGAGGGGAAGGCAATTAGTCTCCACTTCCTGAAAAAAATACCAAAGAATTTGTGCACATATTTAAAACCATCACACCTATATAGTTTTTCAAATTGTTTGACTCTGATTTAATTTTACTTCTAGGGCCCTATCCAAAGAAAGGCAAAGATAACATAAGGGAAATGCTATATGAGCTAAGTTATTTACATTATGTTAGACCAGTGAAAAATTTGAAAACACCTAAATATCCAGCAACAGGGGAATGATTTAATGAATTATAGTACTTCTACAGAATAGAATATTGTGCAAATATTTAAAATTATTCTGAAGCCTATATAGTAGCATGAAAAAATGTAGTGAAATATTTATGAGAACACAAAACTGTATGTATGCTATCATTTCAACTCTAAAAAAAATACACAAAAAGAGACCAGATGGAAACTAAAATAACAAGAAACTGGTCGTGCTAATTGGTAAAACCATGGGAGGATTTTTTCTTTCTCTGTATCCAAATTTTCTGCCATATAGCTGTTAGGTATTGTTCCACTACATATAATTGTTATAATTTTTTTACTTTAAAAAAGATAATTAAAGATAAAATTGACTTTTTAAATAAAGATTTAGTAGTCATTTTTTTTTTCTATGTAGCAAAAAGTTGACTGTACTGAGATTTATGGACAGGCTGGGGGGGTGTTATGTTAGTAATGGATGAGCCAGGGAAGAGATGACACACTCAAAAATGGTAACCGAGAAGAATTTAATTAAAGGAAACCAACAGGGTATGGTTGAGCACCCTTGGAAGTTAGGTGTTCCCCCACCCCACCCCACCCCAGGCCTGAGAGGGAAAGGGAGACGGTAGGTGTATTTCACAGAAGCTATGATCTTCAGTGTCAGCTTGGGGGAGACAGAAAAAACACCCCCATGTTACTATCTAGCCCTCTAATCTGCTACCTACTTCCCACTGATTGAACCAACTCCAGAGTGCCAGGGAATCCTTTGATACAGATCTTAAAAGAAGAGCCTCCCATACACACAGAAGAGTAGAGAATGGGTCTAGAAGAGCAAATGGAAATATCCAACACGGGGGATGATTTAAAATAGCTGGAGGATGCTCTGCTTTGGTGGGAAGATTCCAAAGCTGTTGCATACAATTTATACCTTTATACTAAAAATGGACATCAGCGATGTTTGAGGAATATATAACTTGACATTGAAGCATTCACAGAAGTATGTCGCCAGTTACAGACGATTTCACTTTTAGACACAAACACACTGCCTGTGTTTTAGGTCATGGCAATTCAAACTGATTCTTGAATGTGGATACACACATCTCATACCAGGTTTTATACAGGTGTAGATGATGTACAAACATTTTTGATGGCACTGACACCAGTGAATTTCCTAATAAAGTCATCCCTACTAAGAGATGTAAATGTAGACTCTTTCTTTAGCTGTGCTGTGAACTTCACAAAGGCAATCTGCTTGTTGTGTTTCAGTTTGGTTGGGTTTGTTTTGTTTTGTTTTTTTGTTTTTTTTGCTCACCGTAAAACTGGCACCCAGCATAATACCTCAAACACAGGAAGTTACCAAAATGTGTTGAATGGATGAATTAATGGATTTCTTAAAGGACTATCACATGGTACTTTCTTAGTTTTCTTGTTGAAGAAACAAGAAACATTCTCAAGAAATGTTGGAAAATTTAAGTAACTTGCTTAAGATCAAACAGCAAATAGGTAACAGAACTGTAATTCAAAACCAGATTTTTCCATTGCAACCCCCTGAGGAAAACCAAATTCTTACCACTGGTACTTTAGTTATATTTCTAAATACATACCCTGAAATATGATCATTCCCTTGCAGTACAAACATGATAAAACTTTATCTTTTCTTCAGTGTCTCTGGAAACAAATTCAATGTTCTTCCAAACGAGACTGTTTCATTATATAGTTGACATAAATGTATTCTTTTCCTCTATGAGGGAACATTATGGTAAAAATAATCCCACCCACCACTATCTATTTAAGGTGGAACTTCTGTACCATTTTTCAGTCTAACAGTAGTTGTCTCAAGGCTGGTACTGTCTTTCCAAACCTCTTCCCACCTCTAATCCCCACCCAGAGAAAGGACAGTTTTGAATGCCATAATGCCGAGGAAAGGGGATGGTCCTGTCATTTAGTGTGCAAAGGGGCCAGAGATGCCAGATGACCTGCCATGCTCAGGACAGTCCCACACAGTGAATAACTGTCTTGCCCAAAATGCCACAGCATCTTGTGATTCTTCTAAGTGATTCTTCTGCTTTTTTCTAGGTTAGATCTTTTATCCAAGTATATTTACTACCCCAGGTTTGTTTGTTTGTTTGTTTGTTTGTTTGTTTATTGTTTTGAGACAGGGTCTTGCTCTGTCATCCAGGCTGGAGTGCAGTGGCACAGTCATAGCTCACCGCAACCTCAAACTCCTGGGCTTGAGTGATCCTCCTGCCTCAGCCTCCTGAGTAGCTAAGACTACAGGCGTTGCACCACCTTGCCTAGCTAATTTTAAAAATTTTTGTGTATAGACAGGGGTCTCACTATGTTGCCCAGGCTAGTCTCAAACTCCTTGGTTCAATTGATTCTCCCCCCCTCGGCCTCCCAAAGTGCTAGGATTACAGGTATGAGCCACTGCACCAGGCCTAATAGTCTTTAATAAAATCTAACAATGACAGTTTACTCAGTTCCCTTTGTGAACTCTAAATTCCTGGGTTTAACTTCTTAAACTAGCCACACTTAGAGTCTAAGAGAAAACAAGCTGATCCTCTTATGCTCATGGTGGAGTGAGAGGATCAGCAGGCTGGGAGTCTGGGTTTGGGCTCGTTGTTCACCCAGCAGTGTGGCACTGGGCAAGTCATCCAACTTCCTCATGCCCCTGCTTTCTCACCTAGAACATGAACAGTTGGACAACAAAACGATTTTTCCTAGCTGCAGCCCTAACACTCTCTAAGTGGCGGAGCTAAACAAAACCAAATTAAACACTTGATGGGATAACTGAAGGATATAATCCCAAAAGAAAACTTAACATGTGGCCTAAGTTAACATCCAAATGGGATGAGTGTGTGTAGATGCCTCTGAGGCAGAAAGAAATGGCTATTCCCACTTCTCAATTCTGTGTCTCTTTTATGCATCTTACTTTGAAGTTATTCTCATGAAATTATAGTTGACGGTAGATGTGGCCCATTCACTTCCTTTTCCCCTGGATTTCTTTTCTGCAGACTCCAAAATCTAGGAAATCTTCTCCTTCCTGTCTTTTGCATCTCTTATCTAATTGGTCCTTGGACCTTTCCCAGAATCTGTCTCCATCCCCTTTGTCATTGTGGCAGTTTAGGATTTCATTTTCTCTATTCTGAGCTCCCATGTGCTGGTCAGTTGCCTATTTGGGCTTAGATTATTCCTTATCCTTCTTTTGCCTTGCTTTATACACAGGGCACTGACCTCTGCAAACTACATTTCTCAGGCTCCCCTGCCATGGGGTGTTCACATAAATTTGCGTTCTCTCTCTCTTTCTCTGCCTCAAGCTACCTGGTGACCCATCACCTTGGGCTGCAGTAACACCACCTTTTCTTTGTCCTTGCAGCCTTAGGGGTGGGACTGATTTTCTACAGTTGTTAATCTTGTGTTTGTTTCACCTCATCCTGGTTGCTCTTTCAACTCTTTTGACATCTTTGCATTTAATTTCCTGTATTAAATTCTTCCTGTTGAAATACCTAGTGTGGGTTTCACTTTTCTGGCTGGACCTTGAATGATACACCCTTTTCCCTTCTAGTTCTCAAAATGGGCCTCTCAAGGAGAGAAGGCATTCCCTGTATGAGAAAACCATCCTTTCATTTCTCTGTGGTGCAAACTCCTACTTGTCCTTTAAGCTTTAGCACACATTCCATTTTTTCTCTGAAGGCTTTTCGGACTATTCCAGGCACAACTGAGTCACTTCTCCTTTGCTGCCAATGTACTTGGTACGTTACTGCAATGTATGTTTATCTTATAATTGAAAGTGTTCACACACTGGTATCTTCACTAGTCCATAAGCTCGTTGAGGCTAAAGACTGTATTTTTCAATTTGAATATCACCAATATCTGGGCACAAAGGAGGCAATATGTAAATATTTGTTAAATAACACACTATAGAAATTTTGAAAAGCTCCTAGTCTTATTTAAGCAGCCTCCAAAGATAGGTTCATTATTTTTAAATTTTGTAAACATATTGGATACTTCAGCTGTTTTCTAATGAAAATAGTTATAACTGACCTTTTTACAAAGAAAATTAATTAATGCTTTTAGCCAAAATAGATATTTTGTTCCAGTGTTGGATGCGGTATAATTAATTGCAATGCTTACTATATTTAGCAAAATAATAGACTGTTGATGTTTTCACTTTAGTTTCAGTCTCTGGAATTTGCATTCAACTATGGGTATTCATATTCTGAGATGTTGCTAATTAAAGAGCAATTATACATTTCTGTAATTAGAAATAGGTCATTATTGTTACCACTAGGAAAGTTTTATTAGAATGTACAAATAAAGTCCAATTTACCTTTTCTACCCATTGAAAACATTTTAGAACTGCATAATTTCTACCTTGTAATTAAATCAACATATTCTTTCAACAATGCACAAAATGACTATGCCAAGTTGTCGAATCTTTACTTGTTCCTGAAAGTTAAAAAATGTTATCTTTAATATTTCGTTGAATTCAAAAGAAAGCTTAAAAGAATAAAAATATATTACCCAAACCTATATTTGGTTTATAAAATCTCTAATCATGTGGATTCTGAACCCTCAACAACTATACTGAGGGTCTGAAAAACAAAAACCCATGTTGTCTCATATTTCAATATAAAGGTTATTGATATTACACTGCCAACCTAGCATTTCATAGCATGACCCTATATCAAAGAGACCGAAATATGAGCAAATAAAGTTTTTATCAACCAGTGAAATAATCCTACAAAATTCCAAATACGGAGTGTCTGAGTATTACCTGAAAATAATTATAGACTCAAAGACTCTGAGCTATAGGACATAATTTACACTGCATAAATTCTAACTGACGAAAGAATTGCTGATGATAAAAATTTTCCTATTACAAGTCCGAAGCCAACATTCCTTTTTTGTTAAATGCTATCATTAAATATTTATTCTTTATTTTTCTTGCTCTTTCTGAAGGCCAGAGAAAATTCTGGTTGGATTTTTTTCCTTCTATAGTTATAAATTGCGATGTTGAGCTTGATCTTCAAGTTACATTTCAAGTCTTTGACAATACTTGGAAATACCTATTAAAATTAAACATTTAAAGAAATCATTTGATTTTGTCCTTTTCTTTTCTTTTTTTCTTTTTTGTTTTGTTTTGTTTTTTTCTTTTTCAGGAGAGTGTGTCTTGAACCAGAGCCAATGTGGGTTTGCACAGACCACTGGGCAAGACACATTAATTCCACCTCCTCTCATATCTGCCATCCAGAAAACCTGGCATGACTAATCTAGCCTACAGTTTGACTGAGACAGAGCTGAATATAACCAGTTATTCTTCAGGGGTTTCCAGTGATTATCTGCTCAACCAACACAATGGAAAGAGACCTGGTGGCCGGTGGATAAACATAGACCATTCTGTGTTTCAAGGCTGGAGTTACTGAGGAATAAGGCTATAGCTTCAAGCACTTGGTTTAAAATCTAAATCCAGTATTTAGCTTTATGTATAGGAGTTTGGATATAGTATTCTAAGTTTCTCCCTGCATATACTTCAAAAGTAATCATTTGTACACAAGCCTTGGGTTGGAGAATCTATGTATAGGGTTTTCTCTGTTATCCAACTGGCTCCTTACACTTTAGACTTATCTTCAAAGCTCCTAATACCATAAATCTAAAATTGTCTTCAACTTCCTATTACCTCTCATGCTTGTTTCTATAAAATAGTAGAGGTATAATTACATAGGGAACTTTTTTGTTTCTTACATTTACAAATATAAAGCCGGCCTTATGAATATTCAGACCAAACAAAATGTCTTGTCAGTTCTGTCCACTGGAACTTCCTGCAATGATAGAAGTGTTCTAGATTTACACTATCCAATATGGTTGCCACTAGTCACATGTGGCTGGCTAGCAAGCATTTGAAATGTGGCCATTGCAACTAAGGAACTGAATTTTTTATTTTACTTAATGTTAATAAATTTCAATCTCAATTTGAATAGCCACATGTCACTAGTGTATACTTATTGGACAATGCAGCTGTAGACAGTATGACTTGAAGGACACCAAGTAGGCTCCTCCATCCCCAAATTCCTGTACCCCTATTTCTCATGGAGCCTCAGTCTCCATGAGCTGAAACTGACCCTTTCAGAAATGGATGCAAAATGAAATTAAAACTATACAACAGTCACTGTTCTTGGTTGTAAACACAAGTCAACTCTAGTTGACTTACACGAAAATGTTTTTGTGAGTATATAAGCATCCCACAGAATCAAAAGGAAGCCTGTAGAATCAAGCTGGAACAAAGGAAGCTGGTGTGTGGCCAAGATCCTGCCACCAAGAACAGTATGCCTCGGATGGCATTACTGGCCTTGGCATCACTGGACACTTGACTTGCCACCACACTGCAGGGTTCTGCTGCTCTTGGCCATTCTCTGCTTGGCTGTTGAACTCTCAACTCCATAATGGCCATGTCTAATAATCTGCAACTGAACTTGTGCCATTGTATCACCCCTTAGAGATCCATGCTACAGCTGCCAGTCACAGGAAGGAAATATCTGCCCACCTTTTTCATTCATAGACACCGCCCTTCCTCATTTAGGGCAAGGAATGGGGTCACTGTAGGCAAAATCATTTATTTAAATGGAAAATTCAAATTTTATTTCCAAAGAGATTAACCTTTGTGCAAACTATAAAGAAGTGGAAGCAAAATCAGACTGATCTGCTATATAGAAAAGTGTTCTTTTAAAGCCTTTTAAATTTCCTGAATATGGTTGATAGTTTATTAATTAATCATTCGCCACTAAGTAATAGTATTAAATTGTATAAGGATAATTATTAAATAATTACGATGAAGCTATAGTTTATAATTGCCTTGGTTAAACCAACAGTTGATACAATTGAAATCTATGAAAAAGTCAGAACTGTACTGCTTGGTGTGTCCCTGCCATCTAGTGGCAGCAGGCATTAATACTAGCATGGAAAACCTAGTGTGCTTGAAGGGCAAGGTCTGCCAGGGACAGTGTGCCCCACTTTACAATTTTCCCAATGTTTTGACCCAATCAACTGTACACTGAGATATCTTCAGGCATTTGAAATTATCTTCCATTCTATTCGATTCCATTACAACTGAATTGCAAACATGAGAGCCAAAACATATCTAAGCATTACTTCATTCCCACATTCCCTAAAACACATTTCTTTTTATTGTATTTTACACATCTCCAGAACCATGTAGTTTAGG
>RJWJ010024436.1:0-24842 GCA_004363605.1 Indri indri | reverse complement strand
AATCAGCAATTAATCCTGCAATAAAATAAGCCCTTGAATCAGTTAGGATTTTTTGTGTTGGAAGTAACAGAAAGCCCCATTCAAATTGGCTTGGAAATAAGCAGTAATAGCTCCTCGAAGATTGCTTGTCCATTGCAAGGGGAATGACAGTAACCTTGCAGTGGAGAAACTAGACAGCACCTTGACCAGGAGATCAAAGACAGCATGTCGATGAGGGCAGACAGATGCTGTGTTCCTCCAGCTTGGATGCCCGAGAAAAACACAGCATGAATTATAAGGTATTCCCGCAGGGGTTGTGTACACCGAATTAAATCATGAGGGAACATCCCATGCACCCCAACTGAGGAGTATTCTGTAATAGAATTGGCCTGGATTGTACAAAATATCAAGGTTGTGAAGGACGAAGAAAGGCTGAGGAACCATGTCAAATTGAAAGAGATTAAAGAGAATGGACACCTCCCAAAAAAGACATGATCTTGGGTGGAGGAAGAAACACACTTAGAGGACATTATGGGAGAATCAATAAAAATCGGTATCTGTGGTTTAGATAAAAATACCATCTCAATGATGATCAGGCTCCAGTCTTCGGTTATCAGACTATGGGAACACGAGATCATCCCTGTTCTTCAGAAACGCATCCTGACATGGCAAGTGGCCATGGGGCGTGGAGTCTGCAATCTACTCTCAACTGGTTCAGAGACGCCTACAGCAAATGGGATAAAATGAATCTGTGCAAATGGTACAGGGGAGTCCTCAGAACTATTCTTGCAGCTGTTCTGGAAGTTTGACATTATCAAAATAAAAACTTAGAATTCTCTAAGCAGTAAAAGTGGTTAAGGAATGTCCTGAAGTCCGGTGGAGGAGGGGACTTCACGGAGGGGCCTGGGTCAACCCAGCGGCTCCACCATTCCATGAGGCCCACCTTCCCCAGCTTTTTCCTACCTCTTGGCTCAGCCCTTCTCTGGGGCCAGCGCCCCCCAACCTCAGTGTGGCCAGGGGTGAAATGACTTCACACCGCCCCACCTCACCATCCGTTAAGCGTTGGCTCCCTCAGACAACGAGTGTGGGAAACCCAGTTTGTTCCCCAGAAACCAGTTTGGGAAACCCTGCTCTAAAACACAGAATCTAATCAAGAGGGCCCTGATATTTAGAAGATAAAGCCCAAACTCTTCAACATGGAGTGTATAGTGTTCCCCAATTTAACTCGAATCTTTATTTCCACTTCTGCCCCCACCTCAGCCCATTCGGTCTCTGCAAATGCCTCCCCCGTCACTACCTGGTGAACACCCCTTCATCCCCCAAGACTCAGCTCAAAGACCACCTCCTCTGCGTGGGCTCTCCCCACCCCCACCTCCCCATGAGGCCTTCTCCTTTCTGGGGGCTCACGGCAGATGGCCCCCATGACTTTACATTTATAGGTTTCTGTTAATCGCCCATGGGTCACGTGCCCCCCAGGGCAGGGCACATTGGTTGTCTGCCGTGTACAGTGAACCCGGCATACCTATAAAACGTGGATGAGACCGTAAGACCTGCCCTGAGGACCCCACGTGTTTCCCGGCCCAGTGAAAGCCTGTGGCATGAATTCATGAGTGAATCTGTGAGAGTACTTAAAACGGGGCTAGGCACGAAATAATTTACTAAAATAAAACATTATTCAGTAAAATACATCTTCATTAGTCAGGGTATTTTACTCCATGAAGGAAAATTACCCTGTTATTCAAGCCACATGGAACCACTGAGAATCTCATAATGTAGCCAGTATGTGGAAAGTGCATATGTTCTAATTTCCTGTTTTTCTCCGAGAGGCCGCTGACCCAGGCTGGGTCAGACCATGCGTGGTTTGTGGCCCAGCACTTCGGCAGCCCTGGCTCAGAAGAAACGTCATCTCCATTTTATACAGGAAAAGTCGGGGAAACTTTAGAAAAGACACACTGCACAAATATCACGTCACCAAAGCAGGGGAACGACCACATTCACAAGCCTCCCGGAAGCCCGGCCTGGTGTCAGCTCCTTCTGTAGGACTCAGTTTGGCTGTTTGTGTGCCACGATGCCCCACGACAGACATGCTGACACTGATGGCTTTTGCAGCCCTAGCCACAGAGCAGGCCGCTGATGCTGCCCTTTCTAGAGCCACAAAAATGCCTCCCAGTTTAGAGAGCAGGCCGGCTCACCCAGCTGGATGGCATTTTCAGAGCAACTTTAGAGCCATCATCCGGAAAAGTCTAACTCCCCTTTGATTCACCTCTCGGTTTTAGGCAAGCCACAACTCTCAATAATCTCCCACTGCAGAGAAACTTGGAGGACACCGCCTTAACAAAGCAATCAGGGTTAACATCACTGGCAATATAACAAACCCACCCCATGTGCCCCTGGCATTGGGCGCTGAGGAGGACACAGCATCACCCTGTGGCCTTCCTGCCACGAGTGCAGAACCCGAATCTGCTTGTGAGGAACATCACACAAACCCACACCGAGGGCCACTCTGCAAAAACGACCAGCCTGCACACTTCAGAAATGTCAAGGTCTTGAAAGGTAAAGAAGTCTGAGGATATGTTTCCCACTTAACATATTCTACATCAGTAAACAATTCTGTATTGGATCCTGAACCAAAAAAAAAAAAAAAAAAAAAAAAAAAAAAAAAAAAAAAAAAAAAAAAAAAAAAAAAAAAAAAAAAAAAAAAAAAAAAAAAAAAAAAAAAAAAAAAAAAAAAAAAAAGAAAGAAAGAAAGAAAGAAAAAAGAAAGAGAAAAAGCTAGGAAGGACATTATTGGGATAATTGGAATGGATATGGACAATAGATTAAAGTATTACATCAATGTTAAAGTTCCTGAATTTGATGACTGCATTGTGATGATGTAAGAATATGTCCTTTATCTTAAGATGTAAATACTGAAGTATTAAGTACCAACGCAGTATGATACATGCAACTTATTGTCAAGTGGTTTAGAAAAAGTTGTGCGTGTCCACACGTGTGGAGAGAGAAAAAGAAATAAAACAAATGTGGTCAAATGTTAAAGATGTGTTAATCTGGATGAATGGCATCTTAGGATTCTCCATACTGTACTTGTAAACCTTGTGTAAGTTTGAAATTATGTATTTATTTTTTGAGACAGAGTCTCACTCTGTTCCCCGGGCTAGAGTGCCGTGGCGTCAGCCCAGCTCACAGCAACCTCAAACTCCTGGGCTCAAGCAATCCTACTGCCTCAGCCTCCCGAGTAGCTGGGACTACAGGCACACACCACCGTGCCCGGCTAATTTATATATATATATATATATATATATATTTAGTTGTCCAGCTAATTTCTTTCTATTTTTTTAGTAGAGACGGGGTCTCTCTCTTGCTCAGGCTCAAACTCCTGTGCTCAAACGATCCTCCCGCCTTGGCCTCCCAGAGTGCTAGGACTACAGGCGTGAGCCACCATGCCCGGCCAGTTTGAAATTATTTTAAAATTTAAAAATGCATTCCACTGCCTCATTAAACAAAATAAAATAAAGCAAGAGCCTTAGTGATGGTTTCATGTTTTTGCACAGCTCACCACGCAACATTGTAAAATGTTTAATGAAACAGAGAGGGCAGGAGAGACCTTTGTTCCAACCTGTATTCAAAAATAAATTAACCTGGCAGCACAATTTGATGTGCTAGTGTTGTTTTAAAGGTTTGAAATCTGACATATGCTTGTAGGTGTGTGTTTTGTTAATTTAGTACACACTGCTTAAGATAAACAAAAAGGTTTAAAGATCTGTCACATCTCTCTGTCTTGTGAATTTCTCTCATCATATCCCTTTCTTCTTACAGGTTATAAGAATTCTAAATTTGCTGTTCATCAGTCCTATTTTTTATACATTTGCTACATATGTATGCATGTGTACATTTTTATTATATTTTTACAAAGTACAACTTTTAAAAAGAAATTTGAATTAAAGTTTGGGTAACCCCAAAGGACCCTCAGGGAACATTAGGGTTCCAGGGAACATAGTTTTAGAACCACTGGCTGAGCTGATCTTTCAGGCTCTTCAGAGCCATGAACATACTGGCCATGATTCTACGTTCTTGGGAAGTAACTTGGCTGCCATGACTATAATGCATAGAATACACATCACAGCACACAACGGATGACTTGCTGGAACTCAAAAATATCACCTTACAATAGTGATGGTGACCATCTCTTCTCAACTCTGCCTCCATGGCATCGTGTTGGTAGTCTGAAAATATCCTTGGCCGGAGTATTTATACCATGGAATCGGCAAATGCAAGTGCATTGTACAGATTTACAGCAAACCATTGAATGCACCCAGCTCTCAGGTGTTTTTGATGTAAAGTGATAAGTTCATTCAAGCTTTTCAGGTAGTTTTTGAGATACTTAAAAGGGAAAATGAACAGATAATGTTTGTTAAGATTTCATAGCCCAGCTTGATTGCTATAGAAAGTGATATGGTGAATCTAGGTGATCTTAAGAAAAATTGTTCAAAATATCCAAATATAATCATTCAAATATAATTTTTTAATAATATTTATATGGTAGAGAACAACTCCAAAGATCGTGGTTCGATGGCTCCCTAAGGATGGTCACCAGTTTTGTATCTCTGTCAGCAAGTATACGGGGCATATTTCAGCAGCCTCTCCTTGAACTGATTTTATATACATCAGTCTTTTGTATCCCTCTTTCTTTGAACTGGCTTTGCCACCCTGCTGATGTCTTCCTAATGAGTAAGATAAATTTTTAATGCCATGCTCATTATATATCATATTTTGACAAAGGAAATGTGGGTTGAAAATAAAGAATTTGGTCCTTTTTCCTTCTTGTCGAATTTGATGCTGTCTTCCCTGGAGGAGGAGCTTTAGAGAAGTCAGGAAGGAAAGATTCGAAGGACGTCAGGTTTGACGACTTGGGAATCTTGTTTACGGAGCCAAGCCTCATGATTCTCAAAAAGTAACCACGTCTGGCTGTAATAAGAACCAGGAAAATCCTAACCACAAACAGATGTTTTGCCAAAAAGCTTGGTGCCTCGCTGGGCAAACTTAACCAAACAACTTTATGAAAGTTCAACTGTTAACTCCTCACTCCAGGAAAGAGGACATGAACCCTACAAACTAAACAGTGCCACCCAGGATGGTCAAAAGCCAGGATAATGGCGATCGTAACTTCTTTTGACCTTTGCAAACCCGGGTTTTCCAGCCTTTTCAGACTTTTTTTTTTTCAAATTGACACCCTTAAATTTTAATACCACAGACATCTACTGTATATGTTTCTGTATCATATGTCTATCTGTGCTTTATACATCAAAAGAGTTAAGTTTTTTTCATGCCCCCCAAGAACAAATGTTTGCCCCTTGGGGGCGATCCAGCCCTTTCTAAGATGGCATGTTGCGGACTGGCCATTACTGACTGCATCTCACAGCCTGGCCATGCCCATGAGGGGTTGCTCATGGCAGCGTAGAGACGAATGCAGTATGGAGACACCCACTCTCCCATCTGTGGGCATCTTTCTTTCTGCCGAGGAACAACAGCTTAATAACAGCAGGAACAACCACCGTTCTGAGGCTTGCTAGATGCGAGGCACTGACCCAAGCACTTCACGTCCTATCATAGTTTGGGTTCTCCCAGAAGCAGACCCCAAGGTAAGGATTACAAGGCAGGTGGTCTCTTGAGGAGGTGATCCTGGGAAATACTGGTAGGCAATCAGGAAAGTGAGGCAGGAAAGAAGAGGATGGTGGCCGGGCGCGGTGGCTCACGCCTGTAATCCTAGCACTCTGGGAGGCCGAGGTGGGTGGATCGTTTCAGCTCAGGAGTTCGAAACCAGCCTGAGCAAGAGCGAGACCCCGTCTCTACCAAAAATAGAAAGAAATTAGATGGACAACTAAAAATATATAGAAAAAAATAGCCGGGCATGGTGGTGCATGCCTGTAGTCCCAGCTACTCAGGAGGCTGAGGCAGGAGGATCGCTTGAGCCCAGGAGTTTGAGGTTGCTGTGAGCTAGGCAGACGCCATGGCACTCACTCTAGCCAGGGCAACAAAGCGAGACTCTGTCTCAAAAAAAAAAAAAAAAAAAAAAAAAAAAAAGAAGAGGATGGTCACCAAAGCCTATGATCCCTATGGACAACTGAGGTTTCATCTCACAGGAAACACTGGCAACGGTTCCAAGAATAAGCCCCAGAGTGATCCCATCTGAAGGGGAGAGGGAGCTCGAGTGCTGATAAAAACAGCTCCATTGGTCACTGGTTGAGGGCTGCTCCTGGGGACATCGATTCCCAGGACTCTCGAGGCAGAGGAATGCAAATGCCAGTCACCAGGAGTCAAGCTGGCATGCACCGCAATGACAGGGCCACCAGTAGAAGGCTGGGTGCATACATGGTCTCATGTGATTCTCACAATATCTGTGAGAGTTTGGTCCCTGGTCATCCTGAACACTACAGATAGAGAAATGAGACAAAAGGTGTTAAATCATGTTCCCGAGGTCAACAGGGATGAAACGGCAGAGACAGGCAGGGACTCTGGCGGTCGGGCTGAAGAGCCAGGCCACACAACTGCACTGCCTTTCTCCTTGCATATGTGTGCTGCTTCTCTTGAATTTCCTCTTCAAATTGATTCAACAAGTCAAGAAAACATACATGAGAGCGTGCTCACCTTATATAAAGGCACAAGTTGGGGAGACAAGGGAAGGCAGAGAAGAGGATGATAGAAGAGAGAAGAGTAGATGATGCCATGTGGGAATGTAGCAAGTGTGCATCCCCTCAGCTGCAGGGGGGCATGAGTATTGCTTCCTTGTTGTATTCAAAACCAGCCCAGAAATATGACTTAGCAGTGAAAGGAGATTCAACTCGGTAAACGTGTGTCTGCAAAAATTCATTGCTAAGGACTATGCTCCCAGGCTCTGGGAACACAACAATAAGTAAGCCCTGGCCCTAACTTTGAAGAACTCGTAGTCTACCTAGGGCATTAATGAAACATTATTCGATGATACTTGTTAAAGCATGGTAGGACAGACTTTATTCAGAACCATCGTGATAGGTAGAGGGACCACAGCAATGGGGTTTTGCAGTCGAGAAGAGAGATTGGGCCCAACCCCAAACATGGCCTGAGCAAGTGGGAATTAATTTATAGCCAAGGAGCAGGGTGGGGGTCAGTGGATGGAAAATTACTAAGGGGAAACAACACTAGTGAGGGGGATTCTGGCTAAAACCACCTAGCAGCAGTCTTGCTGAAGACAAGCCGGGGTGATCAGACATCACCTGGGGGATGGCGGAGGATGAGGAGCCCAATCAGATATTGAGGGTGGCAGGGGTTCTTGCTAAACTGACTTTGCAGGGTCATTTGTTAAAACCACATTTTATGGGGAAGTGCACAGATAGGCCTGGGAGAAGGTTCAGGAACCTCACTAAAGTTTGTTCAAGTGAAGAATCTTTGTCAAGGGGAAGGACTGCATGGAACAGACTGTAATAAAGGCTGACAATGAGAGTGGAGTGGAGATGGGGGAGAAATCGATTTTCTCCAAAGGTCAGTGGGTCAGGGAAAGCTACACAAAAGAGGGCCATTTGAGATGGGCTTCACAGGACAAATAGCAGTTCAGGAGGTGGACAAGATTGAGAAGGGCAGAGGAAAGAGTGTGACATCTCCTGGGAGACTGAGTATAATCAATTTTTGATTCACTCTACTGGCCACTTTATACCTCAGAGGATAGATAGAGCCATAAGGAGGACTGTTAACCCTGAACTTAATAAGGAAAGTCTGCCTGCTGGCTTAGAAGTGATTGAAATGTTACCTTAGGGTTTGCAGTAGTGAAAGAAGGAATCTTTGCCCTGGCCTTACTGTGCTGTCTTCCTTGATTATCTAAACAAACTTGCAGGGTGTTGTGTGCTGTGTCACCTCCTCTATGGTTTGTTTTTTCATTCATTCATTCATTCATTCATTCACTTAACTATGGGGATATGAAGATGAATTAAAGTTTGGTCTCTGTTATCAAGGTGCTCATAGTCCAGTGAGGCCATAATTAAGTAAAAGTTGGCAATGAAGACCCAGCTCCTTTGCCATGTGGGATGGGTGACTCTGAAGCTTGTGCCCTACCCAGCGTCTCAGAGTTCTTCAGTGGGATTCAGTTCCAGTCATCCACAGTGGTGCCAGGTGTGATGAAACGCCCCATACTGGCTTCCTTCCCTTCCCTGTTTCCCTTCCCCGAAGATCAGTAGGAACCACTTGTGCTTGAATCCATGACTCCCAAGTTTTGGGCTTGATGACTGGGTTCACAGTATAGAGAACACAGGTGAGAAAGGGAAGGAATTAAGGAAAAGATGATGAGTTGAGTTTTGGAATTGTTGAGTCTGAGTCGTCAGTGGGACGTCCATGTGGAAAGTTCAGGAGACAAGTACATCCCTGGATTTGGCTCTTGGGAAAGAGGTATGTGCTGGAGAGACAGACCTGGGAGTTGTCAGCATACCCGTGGTAGCTGCTGTCATGGAATAGGTGGGATCTACATGGGAGCCGAGGGAAGGTTTTATTTCAAGATGTGACTATTTGATGGTGCCAGTGCTACAGAGTGGGCAAGAAAGATAAGGGCTAAGAGCTATCTGCTGTATAGCAACAGGAGAGAAAGCCAAAGAAATGGGAGAAACGTGGGAAAATTGGCATTTTATACATACTATCCCGTTTGAACCTCTTGTCAATCTTAGGATAGAGGTATCATCTTGTCTAACGTGATGCAATGAATAAGTTCTGGAGCTGGGATTAGAACCAGGTATGTGTGACTCCCAAGAATCCTCTTTTTCTTTTTTCTTTTTTTCTTTTTTTTTCACGTTTGAATTTTACAAGAAATTGTATTGCACCAGTTAGCCACACGCGGGTTGACACTGAGATGCACATGCCGACACCTGTCCGCCCCGGGGGAACTCTGTGCGCCGTCTATCTGGGCGAAGGGGGAGGCGTGTAGGCCGCAGAATTCTCTCGACTAGCGTGTTTCCCTGCACCCGCTCGGCCCGCGTGGACGCCCGCCCGCCCCCGCACGCCCTCAGGGGAGCGGACCCCAAACCCAGAAGACCCCAGAGGGGACGCTCCCCAGAAATCCTGCTCCAGAGAGAAAGGACGCCCAGCTCTCTCCCGTGGAAAGCTCCTTCGTGACTCCTCTGCGTGGCCCTTCCGGCATCTTCTCGGCGCGCGGGACCACGAGGAGTGGGCTGTCCCCTCGGCTTCGCCGCTCAGGCCTCCCGCACGCCTCTCCCCGCCGTCAGCGCCCACCCTCGCGGCCAAGAATCCTCTTTTTCTACCACACCAGTCTCCTCTACCCTGTGCCTGTGGGCGGAAGCCCAGGGGATCTCTGCAGCCTCATCCTACTAACCCTCACGCGGCTCACCCTTGGGCGTTGGATGGCTGCTCCGCCTTGTCCTTGCCGATTCCTGCCTCTTAGGAGACTCTGCTCCGTTCCCATTGTCCCAACATTCTAAGGGTGAAATCCTGGAGTTGCCAGGCAGGGGAGGATGTTCTCTCTGTAGAGCTGTTCTGCCTTCCCAGGAAAGCCACACAGCTCACCGCCTCCAGAGCCCATCTCTCGAACCCTGAGGTTTCAACTCAGCTGCTGCTACCTGATCCAAATCCACTTTAAGACACATGTTTCTGTCCTCCACAGAGTTCACAGCAGTCCTGCCTTCTCCCTGCATATCCATCCTCTTGCCAACTCCTGCTTAGCTCTGGTCCACACTGCCTGGGCAGCTCAGCCCCGGCCCTGCCAGGGCCTCATTATGGAAAGCAGACCCAAACATTTACCCTGCAGAAAAACAGATGAGATCATGGAATTACTGATGTTCATCTTTTTTTAGGAAAACTTACCGAGAATGGGGAAGGAGTCGGAAGACTAGGGATGGGTAAATGCTATTCCAAATGGAAGTTTTACTTTCTGGGATGGTCAAGAAAGGATTATTAAGACGATAGTTTTTGAGCACTTAGAAGAAAAATCATGGCCACCGTAAATTAGCGTGGTGTCCCTAACCATGAACTTCATTGACTTTTTAATGTTTCTAGGCAATAGACCAGGAGTTGTGAACATGGAAGAGCTTGATTTCGTGAAGGAGCCTCTCAAAACACTCTGAGAGATACCTTGCAGATGTGTGCTGGAAGCAGCATAGTCCATTATCTGGTTTCCCAACCACAAAGCCTTTCAGGTCTCATGGACCAAAAATCTCTCAGTGGGGGCCTCTTCCTGCTTCAATCTATTCCGAAAATTTGTTAGGCTCACCTTCCTAATTCAAATCTGTAACACTTTCTGCCTCACCCAGATTTAGCCTGACCTGATTTCCATTCTCCCCATTCAAGAAAATACATTGATTTTGGCATACAGTTGAATTGGCAAGAGAAACAGAGGTTATGAGACCAGAAAAATGAGGACTAGGCAAAAATTTCTTTTCTTTTCTTTTCTTTTTTTTTTTTTTGAGACAGGGTCTTGCTCTGTTGCCCATGGTAGAGTGCAGTGGCATCATCATAGCTCACTGCAACCTTAGACTCCTTGGCTCAAGCAATCCCCCTGCCTTGGCCTTCCAGGTAGCCGGGACTACAGGCGTGCACCACCATGCCTGGATAATACTTCTGTGTTTTTTTGTTGAGATGGGCTCTTGCTATGTTGCCCAGGCTGGTCTTGAATTCCTGGCTTCAAATAATCCTCCCGCTTTGGCCTCCCAAAGTGCTAGGATTACAGGTGTGAGCCACTGCACCCAGCTATAGTTCTTAAACAGGACATAAAAAGTACAAATGATCTCAATAAAAAAGTATTTTAAAAAGCAAAACCCTAGAAAGGGATAAATTGGAACTCATTAAAATTAGAAGCTTTTATTCAAAAAACCACATCAATAAAAGTGAATGAACAAGTCACAGAACAAGGGAAGATATTTTAAATGCACATACATAGCAAAGAACTTATGGTCAGAATATATCAGGAAGACAAAACAAATTTTCAAAAGAACAAAAGACTTGAATGGAGTCTTCACTACAGAGAATATCAAAACCTAAAGCATATGAAAGAGTGCTCAACATTATTACTCATCAGGAAAATACAAATAATAATAATGATTATTATTATTACTAGAGACAGGGTCTCACTATCAACCCAGGCTGGCATCAAACTCCTAGGCTCTAGTGAGCCTCCAGCCTCAGTCTCCTGAGTAGCTGCGACTACAGGCATGAGACACCACACCTTGAGAGGAAAATTTAAATTAAAACCACAATGAGATACTTCCATGCACCCACCTGAATAAGTAAAATTTAAAAGACTGATTGTACCAAGTGTTGGCAAGAATATGGAACAATTGAAACTCTCATACACTGCTGGTAGGAATGAAAATTGGTCCCACCACTTTGGAAAATTGATATTACCCACTAATATCTATACTTACTCTATAACCCAGTAATTCCACTCCCAGTTATACATTCAAGATAAATGACTATATATGTCTACAAAAAAAGACACATGTATAAAAATGTTCATAGCAGCATTATTCATTATAGTCAAAAGTAGAAACAACTTAAATATCCATCAACATGAAAATGGATAAACAAATTGTGGCATATTCATACAATAGATAAGTACTTAGGAATAAAAAGGAACATATTACTGATATATGAAACAATACAGATGAATCTCAAAAACATTATGTTGAGCAAAAGAAGCCAGTTACATGGGTGTATACATTATGATTCCATTTATATGGAAATCAATCATAGGTAAAACTAATCTATGGCGATAGAGACCAGAATAGCAGCTATCCTTGTTCAGGGAGGTGTTAACTAGGAAGGGAACAGGAAACCACCTGGGGTGATAGAAATGTTCTAGACCTTGATCTCGGTGGTGGCTACAGGGGTGTACGCGTAAAGTTCACTCGACTGCACCCCTAAGACATGGCATATTGCCGTATACAAATTATATCTCAATAAAAATGAAGATTTTAAAAAAATGATGGGGAGTAGTGGCTAAGCTATTCCAGTGTATATATGCAAAGGCTTTAAAAAGCTACACAACAGGTGATCTCTCCTCTTATTTCTTCATTACTGGCCACCCTGCAAGGTCTGAAGTCATGCCACATCGAAGGCCACCCCACTCCTGGTACTAGTTGCATTTCTGATCACCAGTCACCAGTCACTGGAATGCTCCCTAAATTTAACAGCATCTGAATCACCATCAATAGTAAGGGACACCAATATTTACCATACTATCTAATAAGATAAATGCTGCAGAGCAAACCATGACAGTCCCTTAGAATTTACTTTCTTATCCCTTAGAATTTACTTTAATCTTATTGAAAGAACTCTTAAAATGCTAAAGGCTTATTTAGACATAGACTGCTATCATATATGGGGTTTCTGCACACATTAAAAGGAAAATAAAATCAAAATTAATTAAGATATTCACAAAACTCCTTCATATACAAAGTCTGATCTTTTAAGTATGTTGGTGATGCAGCGTCTCTTAAAAGATGCTCCATTATTGTCTCTGGGATTTTTTCCCCAGGCCTCTGGCATCAGTTTGGCAAGTCTGATGCTGGTTATTTTTTTGATTTTACAGAAGAGATCAATGGGAAGGTCTTCAGACAACAACCTAGACTCATATTCTTTCTTCAAATGGTCCTTAAATGGTTTGTTGCCTGAAACGTCAGAGATACAAGTGTCCAACTGTAAGTTTGCACACACTCAGGAAATGACAACCACTTCATGATCACGTGGCCAGTAGGGGTTGTAAGATGCCATCAGTTGTAATACCCAATGTCATTTAGAGATATTAACAAATATCTCTTAGGCACCTTTTCTAAGACATAGGGTGGCTGTGGGATCTTGCAAACAACTTAATTCATAATATGGTGATCAGCTTGTAGTCACAGAGGGATAATTTCATTAGCATCTCTAAAGCTGCAGTCGAGTCAGTTACCTTGTATGTAAAGGAAGAATGTAGAGTAGGAATGATCAGAGAGGAGGTTAGAAAAATGTAATAAAAGAAATAATTTGGCACTGTCTCCACCTAAATGGGGAGGCAGCCTACCCAGTACCCCTTTGGCAGGTATTTTCCCGTAGTGGAGATGTAGGCCTCAGGTAACCAAACCTGGATAATTCAAGGCTTTTGGGTCATTCAACCAATGCTTCTTGGTCTATCTCCATGTTCATAAGCCAAGTTTGAATTAAGATTTGATGCTCTATGTAAATTTTCTATGTGATAAGAATACACTGAGCAGATGATAGCAGCTTTCAAGTCCACAATATATTTAAGTTCCTTATTGCAAATCAGTAAAGTAACATTCTGGTTTATACATCCGTTACCCGAGTTTAATTGGTAGGAGTCCATCCTGAGCTGTGATCACCTCCTGGAGATGCTGGCAAAAATCAACTAGATCCTGTTACCCACAGCCAACTCTTCACCCCTCTCTTCACACATCCTTTGCCACGTGGCTTTGCAGTTCCCCTCAGCAGAGGCAAAGCATGGCTCCCCGCCCTTTTGACGTGGGGCTTCATTGCGTGACCTGCTTTGTCCAACAGAGTGAATGACATGAGCATTGGCTCTAAAAGTGCTTATGCAGTTGGGTTTGTTCTCTGATGCTTCTGCCTCAGCTGTGAGAACACGTGCCAGAGAGCCAGGGAGGACGAGAAACACATAGAGTAGATCTCAACCAACCCATGACTCGAGCTGAGCCCAACTGAGCCCCACCAAGGCCAGCCTAGATCAGCTGAACTCCAGCCAAACCGCAGACTGATCATGAGATGGAAATGCTTGTTGTTGTGTGCCTCTAAATTGGGGGGTGCTTGGCTAAGCAGCATTTCTGAGACTATAGCTAACTAATACACCTTCCCAACCAGTCTCATTGCAGCTGCCACGGTGCTCACAAACTACGTGTGGTCACCCCACCCTGGAAATCTTGGGAGCCCAGGGTTCTTTGGCCCTTAGGATCTCTGGCTCCTGGGTGGGCCTTCTCAGTGGCTGGAAAGTTTTCCTAATCTCCTTCATCTGTACCTGGCTTCAAGCTTCACCTGTGTCTAGAACTCCTGATACTACAAATCCTTCCTGCCCCTTGGACTGAGTCCTTTTTAGCTCAGTATCACGTCCACATCATCAAGGCTCTTCCCCACCCTCATCTCACCTGCCCCAAGGTCTTTTCTTTGCTTCCTGTCTCCATGGGTCTTTCTGCATCACCCCAATCCCCAGCACACCTGGGGCTAAGTGTCAGATTACGGGTTAGGCAAACTCCTATCAGCCTTTGCTAACACCAATGTGCACCCCGTTAAAACTTGTTATACAACCGAATATGCTACACCAGGGGCTTGTGTTGGATGATGTAAATGTATATGGCGCTTAAGCTGAATTTGGGGTTCCCCCAACCTCCTATACTGTTCTTTACAACCCCATTTAGTGCAACGACTGCTGCGGACTGAAGGTAAGAAGCCAACAGTGGCCAACTGGTTTGTGAGAACAATGGGTTACGCTTACGTCCATTGTCTAGAATCCAGGCAGAGTCGGATGGTGGGATAAGTAGCATTTCTCGTCACAAATGATTGCTCTCAGGAGAATTGACAGGCTTCACTGGGCCACAGACTGTGCTAGGACAGCTGGAGCCCCCACCCCATGCCCTCACAGGGCCCTCACTTGATTCCGTGTTAGCCCAAAGTGAGAAAGTGCAGGGGGGATTAAAAGCTGCAAGACACAGCTCAGAAAAAGTCAATGGGGCGGGGGGCATCTTTTAATGGTAACTTATGGGAAGAGTAATTTATGATGCTGGATTAACCAAATGTTAATGGCCTTTGTCCTTGGGACACATTTTTGCAGAGCATCCAAACCGAAAGCTCCTCAGGCACGAGGCCGGCAGCCCAGCATGGACATTTTCAGAGCACTTTGAAATTTCTTTTAATGAGAACGGTCACTTGCATAAAACCAAAAATAGACTTAGGAGGAGGTTCAGGAGAAAGGAACTTGTTCCTTTCGAGTGAATCAAAAGGAACAAAGAGGGAAATTTTCGATCTTTAAAACTGCTTTTTCTAGTCTCATATATTAAACTTCACATTTTCTGGAGGCTGCTGTTTTGAGGGATTAAGAGTCTTGTATTTTAATATAAAAACCACAAAACCCTAGCTTTTCTCTGTGCTGTGCCATTATCTGGCTCTTGGCAGACTTAAAATTCTTCCTTTTAAAACTATTTCCTTTTGGAGGTCAGCTGAAAGTCCAGTTCAAGCACCACATTGATAAAACTGAACACAGGACCACTCTTAAAAGCCAGCAATTATGGGTCCCGGTAGAAAAACACTCCGTGGTGCCAGGCTTCCGAGACATCATGCCTCAAACGTGGCTTTGTGTCAACGCAGCTGTATCCACAGGCGAAAAGTTAAAAGACTTATTTTAAAATGTTTCCACTTCTGGAAGCTCCTTCTCTGCAACTTTCGCTGACGAGCGGAGCAAAGAGTTGGGGTAGAAGGATGCTCTCTCGGTTACCAGCACCGGGCTGGGTCTGGAGTCCTCACGCCCTGACTTCGGGAGCCTGTGTCCGTGGGCGTCCTTTTCTCTAACCTCAGCCTCTTGTTTCCAGGCTTTCTCGTTTGATCTGAGCAGGCACGAAGAAGTGCCTTGACAGTGGTCAACATCGAGGTCCAGAAGGAAAAGTCATACTTTTCTGGCTGTCTGTATTCTGATGGCAAAATATTGAAACCCGTTTATTCATTCCACAGAATGGGATGAGCTCATAGGGAACCAGATTTTTTTCTTTAATTGGCAAAATCTGGTGGCTTAAGCATGTGCAGCTTTAGTACAGTTTAGGCTTTTGATATTCAGTGACTTCAATCCACTTACAACTCCCCAAATGGCCAATAGCTTGAATTTTGTCTAGGAGCAGCTCTCCAAAGGTGGTGACCATTGTACAGAATGGATATACGGTAAGACCAGAGCGCAGACTGGGGGACAAGCCAAGTCACATTGGACAACTAAATGGCTGACCGCAGGCAAACAGCCAGAAATGGTTTCACTTGTAAAACGGGAAGAGAGTGTCACTGACTGATAGCAGCAGATGCCCATCTCTGGCTCTTTTTAAGTCAATTTTTTATTGAAGTGTAACATACATATGGAAAAGTACATGCATCATATGTCTGTAGCTTGAGGAATTTTTAAAAAGTTAGCATACCACTTAACCTGCAGCCAGATCAAGAAACATAATGCCACCAGCCCCCCAGAAGTCCCCTTATTTCCTCCTTGCTCCTGGCTTTTCTCTTTCATCAAGCAGGAGTCAGCAAATCTGGCCCCCTGCCCACGCCTGTTTTTGTAAATAAAGTTTTATTGGAACCCAGCCACGCCCATCATTTACGTTTCATCTATGGCTGCTTTTGCGCTAGAACTGCAGAGTGAGTGTTTGCAGCAAAGATACGGCCTGAGGAGCCTTATAAAACAGTTACTATCTGGACCTCTACAGAAAAAGGTTATGGCCCCTGTTCTAGAGTAGCACCGATCAGTAGACTACAGTGTGAGTCACAGATATGATTTTAAATTTTCTAGTAACCAGATTAAAAAGCAAAAACAGATAGGCAAAATTAACTTCAATAATATGTTTCATTTACCCACTATATCTAAAGTATCATTTAAACATGTAATCAATATAAGAATGAGATATTTTCTCTCTTTTCCATACCGTTTCCATATCTGGTGTGTATTTTATACCGACAGCACATCTCAGTTCACACCAGCTACACTGCTAGTGCTCGGCAGTCCCACGTGGCCGGGAGCTACTGAGTCAGATGCTCAGTTCTAGAGCCACCCCCTCCGCCCCACCCCCCTGGGTCTCTTGAAGCTGGAACTGCAGCATCTCTACCCTCTTGCTGATCCAACCGCCAGTCTGGGCAGCGCCCCCCCGCCGCCCCCCTTCAACTGCAGGCACATTTATGCATCAGCTTCTCTGATTCTTTAAAATGTAAATTTAAAAACCATGCCCAGAAATCCTGAGCTTGTAGCATATCCCAAGGACAAAGAGCAAGGAAGAAGGGCCTAAACTCACAGTTTCACAAGTAAGGGTATAATACGTTGATGGGAAACATCAAAACTCTTTGGACTTTCGTTAAGGGAAAAATATGCTAAAACTGCAGACAAATGCCTTGGATGAAGGATGGAAAGAAAAAGAAGAATCGATGAGCATCCCTTAAGAGTATCTTGGACAATTTAGCCATGCCTAATTAGTCTATTTCGTAACAGAAAAATGTCTACTGCAGGGCAAAACACTGATTTAATTTTGGCCTGCCCAATATTACGAAAACAGACATGCAAATGAAGAAAAGATGAATAGTTGCCAATGTTTAAAAATTAAGAGATACTACTTACAAATCTGGATTTCTATAGCATCTTTTGAAAAATTAGAAGGGCTGGGTGCGCAGGTCCTGCAACCCCTTGTGACTACATTCGGCTGGGTGGAGTAGCTGGTGCCTCATCCCCCACAGAAGGGGAAGGTGCTCCCTAGCTGGCACAGGGCCCTCCCCCTGCCACCAGTCGTTACACACCTAGTCATGCACCCATCATGTGACTACCTGGTTTTGGAGCCTGTGCCTCCTGCAGTAGGCATACCTTTGAGACAAGATAACTTTTCCGAATTATGGTAGGCTAATGTTGAAAGAAATACCGTTGCATGCTATTGGCAATAGGAAGAATCTTAGCAGAAATAACAACTGTTATTTATCAGGTTATTCTAATGGTTTCAGTTAAACCTTAAGGGGCTTTGATCTTTTAACTTACATCTTAGCAGAATAGTTGGTCACAGATTCAAAGGCAAGTAATGTTTTTATCCTTCAAATATCTGAGGCAATGAAATGTTTAATGAGATGACTTCCAGCAGCACAGGCCTGCAATTACAAACTGTTTCCAATCTTATCAGCCAAACTGGAAAAATACTCCACTGACATCATTTCTAGACTTATTCTCTCTTAAATTATTGTGACATGGGAGTTTGACATGCTGGAGGATGTAAATATGACTTACAATAGGAAATTAATGATTTATTCTTCTGGCTTCCCCATGTAAGGTATTTGTACCCTGAAGATTGTTAATTTGCCTAAATCATGTTGTATTAAAAGTTATTCGTAGTTCATGGGCCATGGCATTGTGTGTTTTATAGAACTATAAAATACATTCTTTATAAAGTCAACATCTTTATTTGAAAATATTTGGAAGGCTAAGAGTTATTTGTTGGGATAATCTACTTCCAACAAAATGAATTCTTCTCAGAAGAAACTCAGAATGAGTGACTATTTTTCAATGTTGCTTGCTGTTTGATTTTTGAGCATGCCGGTGGGTGTGGTCTTCCAGAAACACCTCGGAGACAGTGCAGTTGGGTTCCAGACTGCCACAGTAAAGCAAATATAGCAATAAAGTGAGTCACACAAAGTTTTTGGTTTCCCAGTGCATATAAAAGTTACATTTCCACTATACTAGAGTCTATGAAGTGCACAATAGCATTATGTCTAAAAATATATACATATTTTATTGAAAAAATACTTTATTGCTAAAAAATGTTAATGCTCATCTAAGCCTTCAGCAAGTTGCAATCTTTTTGCTGCTGGAGGGTCTTATCTGCTGCTGCTTTGTAAACTAAGTTTATTCTAAATCCTGTGTTGTCCATAGCAAGACCCCATGTCTACAAAATATAAAATAATAAGCTGGGCATGGTGGGGTGCACCTGTAGTCCCAGCTACTTGGGAGGCTGAAGCAGGAGGATCATTTCAGCCTGGGAGTTTGAGGTTGCTGTGAGCTATGATGACACCATTGTGCTCCAGCCTGGGTGGCAGAGTGAGACCCTGTCTCAAAAAAAAAGAAAAAAATCCTTTGTTGTTATTTCAACAGTGTTCACAGTAACCTCACCAGCAGTAGATTCCGTCTCAGGAAACCATTCTCTTTGCTCATCCATAAGGAGCAACTCCTCTTCCTTCCATTCGTTTTATCATGAGATTGTAGTAATTCAGTCACATCTTCAGGCTCCACTTCTAATTCTAGCTCTCTATTTGTACCACAGCTGCCATGACTTCCTCCGCTGAAGTCTCGAACCCCTCAAAGTCATCCACGAGGGTTAGAATCAACTTCTTCCAAACTCCTCCCTTGAATAATGGATGCTCTCCATGGCATGTAGCATGGTGAATCCTTTCTGGAAGGTTTTCAATTTCCTTTGCCCAGATCCATTAGAGGAATTGCTATCTATGGCAGCTGTAGCCTTATAAAATGTAGTTCTTAAATACTAAGACTTGAAACTAGAAATTACTCCTTGATTCACGGGGTGCAGAACAGATGCTGTGTTAGTGGCATGAAAACAACACTAATCCCTTGCACATCTCCATCAGCACTACTGGATGATTAGCTAATGAACAGCTACATTGTCAGTAAGCAGTAATATTTTGAAAAAAATCTTTTTATCTGACCATCAGGTCTCAACAATTGGCTTAAAATATCCAGTAAACCATGCTGTAAACGATGTGCTGTCATCCAAGCTTTGTTGTCCCATTTCTAGAGCACAGGCAGAGTAGATTTAGCATCATCCTTAAGGCACCTGGGATTTTTGGAATGGTAAATGAGCATTGACTCCTACTTAAAGTCACCAGCCACATTAATGCCTAATGAGAAATCAGCCTGTCCTTTGAAGCTTTGAACCCAGGCATTGAATTCTCTTTAGCTATGAAAATCCTTGAAGATGCCTTCTTCCAATATAAGGCTATTTCATGTACATCAAAAATACATTGGTTATTGTAGCCACCTTCGTCAATTATCTTAGGTTACCTTCTGCAGCTTCTGCATCAGCACTCGCAGACGTCTTCTTTCCTTGAACCTCGCGAACCAGCCTCTGCCAGCTTTCAGCTTTTCTTCTGCAGCTTCCTCACCTCTCTCAGCCTTCACATTATAGAATCAGAGAGAGTGAGGGCCTCGCTGTGGAGTAGGCTTTGGTTTAAGGGAATGTTATAGTTGGTTTGATCTTCGATCCAGACCACTGAAACTTCGTCTATGTCAGTAATAAGGCTGTTTCACTTTCTTGTCATTCATGTGCTCGCTGGCATAGCACTTTTAATTTCCTTCAAGAACTTTTTCTTTGCATTCGCAACTTGGTTAACTGGCACAAGAGGCCTAGATTTAGACCTATCTCAGCTTTCAACACGTCTTCTTCACTAAGCTTAATCATTTCTAGCTTTTGATTTGCAGTGAGAGACATCTGACTCTTCCTTTTCCCTTGAACACTTAGAGGCCATTGTGGGGTTATTAATTGGCCTAGTTTCCACATTGTTGTGTCTGAGGGAATAGAGAGGCCCAGGGAGAGGAAGAGAGATGGGGAAACGGCTGGTTGGTGGAGCAGTCAGAACACATGCAATATTTATTGATTAAGTTCACTGTCTTATATGGGCACTGCTGCCCCAAAACAATTATAATAGTAACATCAAAGAACACTGATCAGTGATCACAGATGATCATAGCAAATATAATAATGAAAAAGTTTAAAATATTGTGAGAATTACCAAAATGTGACACAGAAACATGAAGTGAGCCCATGCTATTGGAAAAAAGGCAACAATAAACTTGCTCGATGCAGGGTTGCCAGAAACCTTCAATTTGTAAAAAACTCAGTATCTGCAAAGGTCAATAAAGTGGAGTGCAATAAAACAAGATCTGCCTGTATAAAGACTGTTGGGCCACACATGGGGGCGTGGAAATACACTTAACCCTGTCTTTGACTGGCTGTACAATCTAGATATGAGTTGCCTCACTCCTCTGAGCCTCAGTTTCCCTACATTTAGCATGGGGTGGATAGACTGGATTGGTTAATTCCAACATTTTTTATTTGCTGCAGAATTCCTTTATTCAAATGAAACCCTGGGGGGAAGGTCACCAGGTGAGGGCACAGCTACCCTGGTTGGAGGGGATGGGTGTGTGGTCCTCAGTTGGGCTACCCCCAACTCCACTCATGGGCCACCCGGCAGTCTGAACACGACAGGCTAGGTGAGGTGCCCGGGGCCTTTTCCAGGTTGCAGAGTCTCTGAACCAAACATTAACATTGCCCAGGGTGGCCATGGCAGACCTTCTGAGACAGTATAGGGACAGGACTCAGGCCCCAGTTCTGACCAAGGGAGGCAATACAGGGCAGCATGACCTAGGCTAATTAGCTGTGGAAGAGCAAAAACCAAATGAGCTCCTACAGCCCATACCCATATAAGGAGGGAGCCAAACTGTCCTTTTTTTTCGGAGATGGAGTCTCACTCTGTCACCCTGCCTAGAGTGCAGTGGCACCATGGTAGCTCACTATGACCTCAAAGTCCTGGGCTCAAGGGATCCTCCTGCCTCAGCCTCCCAAGTAGCTGGGACTACGGGGATGTGCCACTACACCCGGCTAATTTTTTCTAGAGATGGGGTCTTGCTCTTGCTCAGGCTGGTCTCGAAATCTTGACTTCAAGTGACCTCCTACCTAGGCCTCCCAGAGTGCTAGGATTACAGGTGTGAGCCACTGCACCTGGCCTGCCTGTCTCTTGAGTAATGTCTTCTAGGACCACTGAAGCAACAGCTGACACCAGTTGACAAGGAACCCGACTGCAAAGAAACTAGACCTATCCAGACCTAAGAACCTGAAACCACAATAGACCCCCATACTGACCTTACCCTGAATTTTCCCTCATTATAATCTCATTTGAATGCTAAAAATCATGCTCAGGGGTGGAGATTTAAAATGCTCCTGATACATGTGATGTGTGAAGAAGAATGACCTCCGAGTGCACAGCCGCCAACGGAACCTGCCTCTGCATGTGATGACTTTGAAGCCGACACCAGCCTCCCTCTTTATCATCCCATAAAAGTTCCCCAGCTCTTTGGAGAGCCAGGCTGTTTTGCCCTCTTAACCAGCACTGTCTCCCTTTTTGAACAAAAAGCCCCAGTAAAGCCTTGCCTGCCTACGTCTGTCTGTTCTCCCGCCAATTTCTATTCACTTGGGGACCGAGAACCTGAACAAAGTCTGGTATCCCTTCCCGGACTACACCCGACTCTTCTCACCCTCCTCACAAAAATTCTCCGCACCTCTGACAAACACCTCGATAGGCCGGACTACCCTGTATTTCACTCTCCCCCACTCCTTTTTGCTTTTCTGACCTCGCTCCATCGAGAGCTTTCTCTAGCCCACCTCCCTGCAGAAGCCTTTCTCAAACACCTCGTGCTTCCCTGGTCTCACGTCTCCCAGTTCCCTTCTTGACCACAAAGATGCACCTTACAAGGATCTTACTATAGAACTGAAAACATCCCCAACAGGATCCCTACACAGAGGAGGTGCAGGAAGGTCCTGCCTGAATCCCGGATGAGCTCCAGGTGCTTTCCCATGTTGTTTCCAGCACCTCGCTCTGATTTCCAACTGTTGGAGGCCCTCACAGGTGTTGATGCTTGAAAAGGTCAGTTTCGTCATATGATGAGCCCCTTCAGGATGAGGACATCTAGATCCTCTTCTAAAATAAATACGAACACTCACTAGTAGAGAAAGAGGAGACTTTTCCTTTATGGTTCAAATCATCATTTCAACAGTGGCTTGCTTTGTTCCTGAAGCCGGCCAAGTCGGTGGCATTTGTTACTCCCAACTCCAGGTGAGGTTATAGATTCGGTTCACATCAATAGAACTGGAAGAACAAAAGCCAACTCATATTCAAGCCAGCATTGCCAAGAAAATCATAACAAAGTCCTTTTGAAAAAGTCCTTAGCTGGGCGTGGTAACTGACACCTATAGACCTATGTATTTGGAAGGCTAAGGCGGGAGGATCTTGAGCCAGGAGTTTGAGGCTATAGTACACTATGCTCACACCTGTGAATAGTCTGGGCAACATAGTGAGACCCTGTCTCTATAAAAAACAAACAAACAGTCCTTTTCTGGTATGAAACAAAGAATTGAATATGGCCCATCTGATCAAATGTTCCCCAAAGAACAGATATCTTTCAGGGAGGGGCCAAAGAAGAAAGAGGAAAGTAGTATGAAAGTCTCACATTGCAGATGATGGGAATGTTCTCACATTTGACCTATGTTTCAACTCCCAACAACAAAATACCTTAACCATTTTTCAAGATTTTTTTTTTTTTGAGACAGAGTCTCACTCTGTTGCCCAGGCTACAGTGCTGTGGCATCAGCCTAGCTCACAGCAACCTCAAATTCCTGAGCTCAAGCAATCCTCCTGCCTCAGCCTCCCAAGTAGCTGAGACTACAGGCATGTGCCACCATGCCCGGCTAATTTTTTCTATATATATTTTTAGTTGTCCAGCTAATTTCTTTCTATTTTTGGTAGAGACGGGGTCTCGCTCTTGCTCAGCTGGTCTCAGACTCCTGAGCTCAAACAATCCACCCGCCTCGGCCTCCTAGAGTGCTTGGATTACAGGCGTGAGCCACCGTGCCCAGCCCCATTTTTCAAGATTTTAAATCTGCAAGTTCTAGAAAGAAAAGACGTGTTGATCTATTGCATCGGACGCTCCAAGCCCAAGGTGCCCATGAGAGAAGCTTGTGAAACCTGCACAGAAGATGCTTGATTGGGCCCCAGGGAGCGGGATGGTATGGATTTGGGATTTGGGGCTTGGTCACCTACTACCATCCTGGGTGAAGATGCTTTCCCAGCAATTCGAGGCCTGACCAAAATGTGTAGACATCTCCTTAATTAACAGAAAATTGTTGGTTGGTTTAAGGGGCATGGAGACTTGGATTTGAAAGGATTCTATGAATACGCTATGTCAACAATTATAAAGCATTCCTGGAAGGGCTCTCTGTGGAAAAGGAATGACAATGTATGTTTGCATATTAAAAACAAAACAAAAGAGCATCTCTTTGTTTCAATGTATGTCTCTCCAAATTGCCTGCTTACTGTCGCCTTGGGGAAACTCAGGCATCTTACAAGGGACAGAAAACAAACAACCAACCCCAAACTGCTGCCCAAGTGTGCCCACTGTCTCCCCAAGGCCTGGTGCCAGGGAAGAGCCAGGAGGACGTGACCCTGAGACCTGGACTCAGTCAATTCCAACTGTAAACCATGGTGTGACCTTGGACCAGGCACATTCTCTCCAAGTTTCTGTTTCTTTGTTTATTATCAAGGCCGACAACTCCAAATTTGAGGTTGGAGTTGTTGGCCTCGAAATATTAGTTTTTAGTTTTTTCCTTGATTATGGAAATAATACATGCTCATTGTAGGGAATACACTAAAGCTTAAAAAAGAAAACTAAAAATATCTATAATCTTGCCACGTTGAAGTAACCACTACTAAGATTCGATGTACTAATTTTAGGCAACTGTCCTCAAATACAAGTATATTTTTTAAAAATAGTTAATTTTTCAAATCCCTTTCAGCTCTAAGGTTATATGACTGCAAGAAGGGTAGGTTTCAACTTTGTAACCTTTACAGAAACACTTTTTTTTTTTATTGTTTGTTGTTTATAGGGGTACAGGTGTTTAGGTTACGTATGTTGCCCTTGCCCCCCCTTCCCCCCAAGTCCCAGTCCCAAGCTTGTCCATCTCTCAGAGGGTGCGCATTGCACCCTTTGTGTATGCATATATCCGTCCCCTCCTCCCCCTCGCCCCTCCCCCTTCCCCCTCCCTCCCTACCCGACATCCAATAGATGTTATTCTTATATGTACACTTATGTGTTGTTCAGTGTCCATCAATACATGAGTGGATTAGTAAAATATGGTATATGTATACCATGGAGTACTATTCAGCTTTAAGAAACAATGGTGATATAGCACCTCTTGTATACTCCTGGACAGGGTTGGAACGCATTCTACTAAGCGAAGTATCCCAAGAATGGAAAAACAAGCACCACATGTACTCACCATCAAATTGGTAGTAACTGAACAACACAGAAACACTTTTGATTTGAAGACAAC
>RJWJ010024435.1:0-24862 GCA_004363605.1 Indri indri | reverse complement strand
AGAGACTCCATTCCCCAACCTGAAACCGCAGAGGACTGTGCCCTGTGCCCTGTGGTGGATCGGTGCTGTGTCAATTTAGCTAAGCTACAAATACATTTTCCAGAAATTCCTTTCCGCCAGAGTTCCAGGTTAACATGGGCCCAAGAGACATTCAGCGTGAGCTTTGCAAGGCGAAGCAGCAGCCACATTCCTCTTGCACTCGGAAGGCAGTGTAAGCGAGCGTTCAGCGCGGGCCGGGAGGAGGGGACGGGAGAGTGTCACTAAGGAGGCGAGTTACCGGTGATCTGCCGGCCAGTTTTCTAACCCACCTCGCCTGCGTCTGCAGCAGTGCTCTCCTTTCGCAGAGGGAAGTGGGGAACACGCTGCTCCCCTTTCCCGCTTCTGGGATCTCTGGGTTATTCGGAGACTCACAGGCAAGCAGCAGGCTCATCGAAGTGAGTGATATTTCACCGCTGCACTGCCAGCGGGGGCGGGCTGAGGCTTGCAGGCGGGGCCCACCTCCTCCCTCTGTCTCCACACCTGGACTCTTCATGCCACCGGCCCCAGGCTGGAAGGTGACCCGTTCCTTCGAAAGAGCTGATCTTTGTTCTCCATGTGATTTAGACATGAAGAAGCCCAGGACCAGAGGAAGAGAGGGCAGCACCAGAGGGTCACTGGGTGAAGCTCACTCCACCTGGTGCCACCGCATGTCATCAATGGGCAGGTCCCCAGGCCAGCCTGCTGGCCGAGACAGCTGTCAGGACACCCCCATCTGAGATGACCCAGGGGCATGGGCCTTGTCTGCTGGGTGAGGAGCGGGTCTGCCAGCTGGCGCAGCAGGATCAGAGTGAGGCAGGTCCAAGGGGC
The DNA here is from genome assembly GCA_004363605.1 of Indri indri. NCBI lineage: Eukaryota > Metazoa > Chordata > Mammalia > Primates > Indriidae > Indri > Indri indri. The sequence goes on along the minus strand of RJWJ010024435.1, from coordinate 24,016 downwards.
TGGTGGAGGGGCCTTCTCTGGGCTCTGTGGTGCTGGGAACTAGGCTGAGAAAGGCTTTCCAATCTAGCGGAGGTAGGCTGGAGGCCTGGTGCAGCAGAACTGTCTTTTGGCACTAAAAATTAGTAACGTGGAAAGCTGAGAAAGAACAAGGCTGTGAGCCTGCCCACCAGGCAGCCTGGGCCGAAGTCAACGTGTTCTATTTTTATCAAGAAGTGCCACATTCTATTACACTACTCTGAAAGAGATGCTCATTTCAACATGGCAAGGAGGTCTCGGTCAGGGGTGGCTTGAAAAGGAAAGTCTGAATTGTAGGATATGTGTGTATACATGTGTGCATAGGTGTGTATACGTGTGTATGTGAACAGGTGTGTATATCTGTGTGCATGTGTCTGCATATACATGCGTGCATACGTGCATGTGTGAGCACACACAGGAGCTGTTCAGAGAAGCCAGAAAATGCAACCGCAGAGATCTCTAACGCCTGCAGCCTGGCTGGATGGAGGCTGGTGCCTACTGGTCATTTCCCCCAGGCCAGATAAACAACCCAACTATCACTGCCAGGCCCCTGCCTGTTTGCCCCAAACTCCAGAGGACCCCAGGTGAGCTCTCCCTCCTCCTGTCCCGAGCCTGCCCCTCCTGCTCTGGGCCCCGCTCGGCCCTGCACAGACTGAGGCACATCCACGATGCTGGCATCCTCTTGCCCTGAGTCCAAACTGGGGCCAAATCCCCTCAACCCACTCCTCACCCCCCTCTTTTCACCACCATCACAATAAATGGAATCCTCTACTGTCCACCCCTCCTCATCTGGTCCCTCCCCCGAGTCCTCCTTGTACCCCTCACCGTGCACGGGCCACCTGCACCCAAACTGAGCACCCTCCTTCCCTCCTCCTTGTCTGGCACGCCCCGGCTTCCCAGCTCCACCCCATGATGTCCCACAAACTGGGAAGACTCTGACACCCGTGGTGGACAGCACCCACGTCTATCCCCTCTCTGCCCCTAAATGCCGCAGAAACGACAGTAAGAGGATGAACTATTAATAGAAGCTGCTGACCTACAGGGACGGAGAGAAGGGGAGATCAGGCAGTGGCAGCCGGGATCAAAGGACTCGAACGTTTGGGAGAAGCCTCGGAAGAGTTGGGGAAGGGTGATGAGGGTGGGCTGGGGTGTGGGGAGGGGAGCTGGGTGGGAACCAAGAACAGAGACTCCCCAAGAGATTCCGGGTTGGGAAACATCAGGCACGGAGAAGGCCTGGCACAGCAAGCGTGGGGTTGGTTGAAAGTCGGTATGAAGTTACCAGTTGGAACCCAAGTCCCTTCCCCCCAGCTCAAGCAGACCACGCCCCTCCTCCCACCTGTCTCGGGAGCCTCCGGGGGCCGTGTGAAGAAACCACACCTGTCCAATCTTGAGGACACCAGGCGCAGGGCAAGGAAGGGTAGGCCCCCGGCCAAAAAATGGATGGGGGGTGTGTGAGGGAAACTCTACGTCCTGAACTTCGGGAGCCTCGACTCCCTTCCCCACTGGCAGGTCCACAGGCTGCCCCCGCCCACAACAGAAATGAAAAACATTCATTTCTGGAGAAACCGAATTTGCCAGAGAGGAAACCATTGCCCCCTGACATCTGGGAATGGCCGGTGAGAAGCTGGGCTCCCCTTCCGTATTAGTCAGGGTTCTCCGGAGAGACAGAACCAATAGGTGGATAGATGAGGGATGGATGGATGGAGTGACAGACAGACAGAACACATACACAGGTGGATATGGATTTATTATAAGAGATTGGCTCATGCATCTGTGGAAGCCAAGAAGTCCCACGATCTGCCATCCGCAAGCGGGAGACCCAGGAGAGCCGATGGCGCGAGTCCAGTATGAGGACAGGAAAAGACCAAGGTTCCAGCTCAAGTGGTCAGGCAAAGAGAGGAAATTCTCCCTTCCTCCACCTTTTTGTTCTCCTGAAGCCTTCAAGGGACTGTGTGATGCCCGCCCGCATGGGAGAGGGCAGCTTGCTTTGCTCAGCCCCCGCATTCCGATGCTAATCTCATCAGGAAACACTCCCGCAGACACACCTGGAAGTAATGTTTAGCCAAATAAGTGGACATGGTCTTGCCATGATTAGCCATCACACCGAGGACTGAACTCTGATCTTTTTCTCTTTGCTCAAAATTCCTTCCCAAGGAGCCTGGAGTCATGTTTGCAGTTCACCAATTTGCTAAACAGGTCATTTTGACCCCGTATATTGTGGCTTGCTCTGGTCATCTGACTCTGGCATCACATCGCCTGAGGATTAGCAGACTTCCTTATCTTAACTTAAACATTCCTTTCTGCTGACCCCAAGTTTTTAGACAAAGCTTTACTCCTTTAAACAATTGCAAATTAAAGAATCTCTGAACCCACCTATGACCTGTAAGGCTCGGCTTCAAGATATCCTGCCTTTTTGGGGCCAAACCTGTATAACCTCTATGTATTGATTTACGACGTTGCCTGTAACTTCTGCTTTCCTGAAATGTATAAAACAAAGTTGCACTTGGACTGCCTCCCGCGCGCTTTCTCAGGTTTCTTGAGATTGTGTTTCCCCAGGCTGTGGTGACTTGTATTGGCTCAGGATAAACCTCTTTGAAATATTTTACAGAGTTTGGATTTTCTGCCGACAACATTATCCAATCACCCTCCGAGGAAGCGCTCCAGGCGACAATACCCATCCACACACACGGTCTGCTCCTAAAGCTCTTAGGTGTCTGCTATGGTCTTGAAAACAAACAGTTGGCTCAGGAAAGATTGAGGAAGAAAGAGAGAAACCACATTAATTCAAGAAAGGGAAACAAAAGGTATCTGTAGAAAACTAAAAGAAGGAGGAAAAACAACCTTCAAAATTTAGAAGAATATTCTCGGAAAGAAAACAGGAGAGCCCACACATGAAATAAGAATTGGATGCTATTAAAAAAGGAACAAGAAAATGCTCTCAAATTAAAAAAAAAAAAAAAGCATAACCAGGATGAAAAAATTTTCCACCAAGAGTTGAGGAAAGTAGAATGACAAGACAAAAAGATGGAAAATAAAAGATAAGATAATTAAAGGACCAAGCCAGTCTGGCATCTGATTCAAATGTGTTCAAAGAGAAAACAGAGGCACAGGTGAGACACGGCTCAACTCTAGAGGGCGCCGTTCCCAGATAATGTGGCTTGAACAGCGCCTGGGGGCGGATGCTGCAGAGAGGCCTTGATCAGAGGGAGGGAAATCCACAAATCAAAGCTAAAGACATTTCCCAGAGCCAAAGGACATGTTTCCAAGTTGAAAGGGCCAGTGAATACCAGCACAGTGTATAAAAGAGACCCTCACCAGAGCACATCAGAGTTTAATAATAATGTCAACATTGTGTGAACTAAAATAAAATCTTATGGTTCCCCGCTACCGGCTAACTGAATGGACCCCTCCTGGCCTAGAGGACACCCAAAAGCTGAGTTGCTGATCAAGACAGGGAGGTCAGACTCGCCTCATCATGCCCCCCTCCCTTCTTGTAGAAATCCTTTGTGACTCATTGACAGGCCTGAGGCCATGCAAGACAGACCTGCAGGTCCTCAATTTACACAACAGATGCATGGTCCTTAGCTGGTCCCTGATTAACAGACTTCCTTATCTTAACTTAAAACATTCCAAGCCTTTAGACAAAAGCTTCATTTTTTTTTAACCAATTACAAGTAAAAGAGTCCTTAAACCCACCTAAAACCTATAAGCGTCCCCCCCATAGGCCACCTATGTATGCCTTCCATGTATTGATTTATGACTTTACCTGTAACCCCTGTCTCCCTGAAATGTATAAAACCAACCTGTAACCCAGCCACAGCGAGTCCACTGCTCAAGGCTTCTTGGGCGTGGCTCTGGGGTCATGGTCCTCAAATTTGGCTCAGAATAAACCTCTTTAAATTATTTTACAGAGTTTGTCTTCTTTTCCATTGATAATTGTAGCCTGGGCTGACAGATGAGATGGACTCTCTGTGGCTAAGATAAGACCCTCAAGAAAAAATTAAGTGGCCTTAGCAGGGAAAAGAGTTTGGTCACATACCCCTACATTGTTAATTACTGTAAGGTTTGTTAACTGTCATAGATTTTCTTTCTGCAATTAGGCAGAAACCCGTTCTCAGAAAAAACTGCCCAGCTGACCCCAGTGGACCACGTAATGGTAGCTGACTGGGGCATCCCCCACCTTGGGGTCCTGCCAGCATTACCACCGGGACGGGAGACTGGCCTCACAAACATTCTTTCCTGATAAGCAGCTACAGACCCTAACCCAGTTCCCGCTGGCTTTCAGAGACCGTGCACGAGATGTCTTTGTGCCCTATAGTTCACCTTTTGATGTAAAGAGCTGAATTCCACCTCATTTTAATGTTAAAACCCCACTTCAGAGTGAACATAGAATGTATGCAACATACGTGTTCACTCACCATGCATGTGCTTTATGTTGACCATAAATATTTATAGACATTCCCCAAATCTGATGAATATGGACCTGGGACAGACCCTGGAAGGTAAGTGCCACTGCTTGCTTTGCGTCTGTGAGCACAGCCTGAGAACCAGGATTCGGAACTAGGCCTCGGACACTACGGACTGCGCTCTCACCACTGTGCTATGCTGCCTCCAGCAGGTTCGGTCAGAAATTAGCTTGGGGCCTGTCCACCCACTGCCACCTGTGCCTGTGTCTTGTTTTGCCAGGAAGACCTTTCACCTAACCTCAGATGGGTCTCAAAGCCACGTCCAAATTGGTGGCTTCACCACCATCTTCTGGCACTTCCGGCTCTCATTTCAGAGGCTTGGTCCAAGCTGGCTACCCTCAGCCTACCCCAAAAAGAGCAGGTCGCCACACATGCCAGCTACCTTCTGTTTGCAAGCAGCAAAAAACTCAACCCAGAGCTCAGCCATAAGCAAAATGAAAATATGTTTGTTGATTTAACTGAGAGTGCAGGGAAGGGGCAGCTGCGTGTGCAGCTGGGTTCGGGGCTGTCCCCGCTCTGCCCTGCCTTCCCGAGTCGGCTTCCATCCCCGGCTTGAACCTGGAGGCTCTGCTTTCGTGATTGCAGGGTGGCTGACTCAGCCACGTCATCTTTCGTTCCTCATCAGCAGGAGGAGGAGGAGACAACCCGCCTCCCACATGACCAGAACAGGTCTGGGACTGGGGCTTTTGGGCTCTGCAGCCAGAAGGGGTCATGTGCTCATCCTGAGCCCATCCCTGTCATGAGAGCAGCACCTGAGGCTCCGATTGGCCAGGCCAGAGTCACAGGCAGCGGGAAGCAGGGAGAAAGTCACCCCAGTCAGAAGCAAGTCATAGAACTTTCAGAGGAAATTGGTGCTCTAACTGGCCATGGAATGAGTGGGTGCTGATTGGCTCCAAAAGACAAATGCTTGTCCCCCTGCCCCATGCTCCACACTCACCCCTGCACTTTTACTCTCCCCAGTGCCCCCACCTGGAGCACCCCCGTTCATCCCACCACTGCCTTGTCCTACTCTCCTGTTCATACTTCAGGAGACCCAGAGCCTGCCTCCACCGGCAGCCTTCCCTGATTGCCACGGCCCACACATACCCTCCTCTGCACTCTGAAGGCACTTACTGTCCACAATGCTCACAAGGGCACCTAGCGCAGGCTGCTTGGTCAAGGTCTTTGTCTTTTGGGGTGTGTTGCATTCTCTCCAACGCCGTCCTGGTGGCACGTGTGCTCAGCCTGTGCTGAGGCCCTCTCGCACCCAGCTCGCTCTCACCCTTACCCTTCGCCAGGGATGTCTGTTCCAGGCTCATTTCCGCTCCTCCCTCTCCCCTCGTTTTACAATTGGCGCACTCCGGAAGTTCACTTGGCACTGGGCTTGCCTTTCAAATGCCCGGAGAGTCTTCTTTGGCTCCTTTCTCTTTTCTATTTAAATTCAAAACCCACAATGCTTTCCTGGGTTCCTGCTAGCCCAGAGCCATTAGGAGATTAAAATTTTGCAGCACCTGCCTCTCTGCTGCTCCCAGGGCCCCACTCTTCACATCAAGCAATGCACAAGCCTGTGCCACCTGCCGCACGTTGGCCGTATCCTTCTTCCAAGTGTGGGAGCAACCTGTGGGGGTGGGCTTTCTAATAATACAGCCTCATGTTTGCGACTTACCTGATTCACTTCCCAGGCCCTGAAAGGGGGCCTGGCAGAAACCCATGAGGTAGGGAAGGTGGGAAGCTCTGTGCACAGGCCCCTGGCCTAGGAGTTCCTCCTGGCTCTGCCTCACACTCCCTCCATGATCCTGGGAGAGTCATGACTCATTCAGGCCTCAGTTTCCCCATCTCTAAGAAAGATGTGGAATTAAGTGTTCTCTAGCAACCCTTCCAGCCCCACCTCCTCTGGTGGTCTCTGGTTTATAAGTGAGAAGATTCAGGGCTTCTGACTGGGGCCCACGGCTCTTGCCATCCAGATACACATAGTAATCACGTACGCATCCATGATACATGCAATACACACCATGCATACACCCATGGTGCACACATCATATGCATCCATGATCAACATGGTGTAGGGACTTCCTCCCCTCTGGAAAAAGAAGAAACTCACTCAACCCTATACTTGTCTCCAGCTGTGGCCCCATTTTTTTGTTCTTTTTATTGTAAAACTCCTCAGTAGAGTTCTTGGGGAGGTTTTAAAATATGCCTGCCAATTCTTTGACACCTCTCCCATGGATGGGTGTCATTGCTCTTTTCCCAGCATCTAAATAGTGTCTGGCACATAGAGGGCACTCAATAGATATTGGAATGAGTGAATGGATAAATGAATGATTTGATTATGCCTCCCAATTGCAGCCATCAGAGTGATACCAAACACAAGTTGTTACCCTCACCCTTTAATAGCTCCCCGTTGTCTTGAGAATAAACCCAACCTCCTTAACCCTACAGTTAAGGTCCTTTAAAATCTAGCCCCATTTCTCACTACTCCCAGCTTTGTACTTCTACTCCAGCAACGCCAAACTGCTTGAGTTTTTCTACATGTCCCCGTGATGCGTCCCCTCTTACCTGGAATGCCCCCCGAACCCCGCCTTCTCTCCCCGATGTCATTGCTTCTCATCCTTTAGTGTCCAGCCCAACTATCCCCTCCCGGAGGAAGCTTCTCTGCCTACCCAAGGCTGGATTAGCTTCCTCTTCTCCATGGTCCTAAGGCACCTGCTTTGATTTCCATCACTGCAGCCAACACCCGGGTGTTTTCTTGCCTATTTTGTGTAGCTAGCTCCCCACTAAAGAATACCAATGACAAAAGACGTGAGCATATTAATATAACTAATGGCAAAGTCCAGGGATAGTGATATGCTACAGGATGGCTTTGGATAAAATAAAGAAGAAGTTTGAGTCAAATCTCCTTGGTCCTCCACTTGGGGAAACTTGGATGTAACTGGATATTAGGTGGCGCTATGCTATGGAATTATAATTTCCTCGGGTGTGGTCTGTGAAATGGAGATCGCAGTAGTGCCTGCTTCCTTCGGCTGTCGCAGGCTTTAAATCCCGCATACGTGAAATTAGGCACGTCTTCCAGAGGCGCTGAAGACAGAGCGGAGCTCAGCCAGTGACGGTGATGAATGAGTATGGCGCTTGGATCTGGCCCAGGGCCGGGCATGCAGTAGATGCGCCCAGAGTGCCTTTGAATTGGAAAAGGAAATGAATGCGTGAGCATGTGGGTGTTACATGCGACACCAGCTGGAGCATGTTTTGACGGCGGAAGGAAGAGGAGAGAGCGGAGCCACTGCTCAGAATCCTGAGGGGATGGGGCTGAGTCTGAGTCCTGAGCCCATGGTGAGGTCCCTGTTCCTCTGGCCCAGCCTTTGGCAGGTGAGAACAGAGGGCTCCTGTCCTATGTGTGATGTGGTGCCTCTCCAGGGCCCAGGGAGCTGAGCTAGGGGAGCTGCTTCCCTGACAGTTGTGGAGAGACCCAGGCTGAGGCTGACAAGGGAGGGGAAGACCTAGCCAGGCCCTGCTGGAAGACTCAGAATCCCCCATGGCAGTAGCCGGGGAATCCAGCCGCCCACTGGCGATGGGAAAGAATGTTAAGTCCACTGACAGAGTGATCACCAGCAACAAATGAACTGCCTGCTGAGAACACAACTCAAGGTCATTTGAACTTCATGTGTTCATTCCATAAGGTAGCAATAGTATCCCTATTTTGTAGAGGAGGAAACTGAAGGTCAGAGTGTAGTACACCATCTCCCAGAGTTCTGTAGCGTCAGGATTTAGACAATTCCCAAGCTCTTTGCCCTGCTGCAGAAATTGACAAGTTAAGAAGTTTCTGAGAATAAGCCCAAATGATGAGGGAAGGGGGCCCTGTCCCAGCAGTGGCCCACCCTGGTCCTGGCCATCCTCCCAGCAGGGCCATCCAGCATGCACGAGGCAGAGACCCTAGTGCACACACACACAGACACACACAGACACACACAGACACACACAGACACACACACACACAGTGAGGAGATTTCTGGGGACAAGCTTTGCCTGGGGGCCCTGCCAGGCTCCCCTGGCTCTAGGCTGCAGTAACTGAGTCAGGCACCAGCAGTCCCACCACCCTCCCCTAGGCTCTTGGGCGGCCTCTCAGGCCGCCTCCCTGCCTGCCATGGCTTCCTCTACATCTGTCTGTGCCCCACGAGGCTGCCAGATGAGGTCTTTATAAAACAGCAAGCCCATCCCATCATGCCCTGACCCTGGGGGCTGAGGCCACCTCCTTGCTTTCTCTGCAAGCTTCTTCACCACACGGTCACGACTCGCCTCCCAGCCCCTCCTGCACACTCCCCTCCAGACGGGACCCACCCCTTCCTACCCTTCCAGGCCTCCGCACCTTGCCACGGGTGTTTCCTCGGCCTAGAAGTTCTCCTGCCCTCTGCTCTGCGACCCCATCACACAGGGCACCTTGCCTCTGAACTCCTCCCTGGTTCCCATCCTCTCGCCTCCCCAGCAGGTGCTGTAGGGCGTGGCCCAGGTCCTCCCTCAGGACTTAGGTCTCCTCCCAGCTGCCAGGGACACTGGAGGCTGACAGCGCCCCACTGAGTCCCTCCCAAGGAACTGCCTCTCCCAAGGCCTGCCGTCCACTCCGCAGCAGCCTGATCATGGTCAATGTGGCCGGGCTGAGGGTGGGTGGGGGAGCGGGGCAAGGCCCACCCCGCTCAGTATAAAATCCTGTTGCCTTCTGTCTTTCTCTGAAGCACGTGTGCCTGGCTTCTGGCCGGGGCTCGGCTCCCCAGCCTGTTGGAATGGCTGCCCAGCAGGCTGCTACCCTTTACGAAAAATAAGGCTCTCCTTTTCCCAAAGTATAAACTTTGCTAATTAATTTCTTTTTCTAGTTAACAGGGTGAATGCATGAAAAACCCTAAACAGGCCACCCTAAGCACGACTGTCCTCTCTACCCACCCACCCCCACCCTCTGTACTCGGCCAGGGCCACGCCAGTTCTCGCCTTATGGCATACCCACAAACCTCGTGGTGTCTCTACCTTTTCTGTTCAGCCTGGGCCCCGGCACATGTTCTCCCCTTTTCCTCCCTGGGTAGCTAAGATGGCTGTTTTGTCTTGTGTGCCTTCCCTCTGCTGGCTGATCTCAGAGCTCTTCCTCCAGTGCGCCAAGTCTGCCGTCTGGGATCATTCTGGCCTCTTCCTCTGCCTCGAGTCCTCAGGTCTCCCCTCCAACCCCAGCCTAGTTTTTCTGGGTTCTGCTTCTGTCTTTGCACTTTGTCTCTAAGGCTGTGGTCCCCAACCCCTGGGCCTGTTAGGAACCGGGCCGCACAGCAGGAGGGGAGAAGCAGACCAGCAAGCGAAGCTTCATCTGTATTTACAGCCGCTCCCCATCACTCGCATCACCGTCTGAGCTCTGCCTCCTGTCAGATCAGTGGGGGCATTCAGTTCTCACAGGAGCGTGAGCCCTGCTGTGAACTGCACATGCGAGGGATCTGGGTTGCAGCTCCTTATGAGAATCTAATGCCTGATGATCTGAGGTGGAGCTGAGGCGGTGATGCTAGTGCTGGGGAGTGGCTGCAAATACAGATTATCATTAGCAGCGAGGTTTGACTGCACAATAAATATAATGTGCTTGAATCATCCCAAAACCACCCCCGTCCCTGTCTGTGGAAAAATTGTCTTCCATGAAACTGGTCCCTGGTGTCAAAAAGCTTAGGGACAGCTGCTCTAAGGGCCCTGTATGTGCCCAGCATCTGACTGCACATTGTGCATTTCAGTAAGCAAATCACCCCCATTGACGGTGCCATGTTTTTAAAAAGTACTTAAGATGGTACATTCATTTTTACATGCAGACAAATCCATACCCACGCTCTCGCCCCACTCCAGACATGTCTCTCCTAGATTTACAACCACACTTTTGGGATGAAAGAACCATTTTTTCATAATGACATTCAACATTCTAAACATTTCCACTCCCGGTAATGTATTAATATCTTAAATTGTCAAACCTCAAGGGAAACAAAAGAAGCATTTTAATCACCTTGGGAAGTTGAATTTTGTGCGTTATTGATGACAACTCCCACAAAACAAAGTGCCAAAGCAGACGTTTATTCTCCACTTCTCCTTCACCTATTAAAACACACCCACATCCCCCTCCACACCTGTGGGAGTTACACACAAGTGCTGCTCGTGACACACCAGGGAGTATTCTAAGTGGAGTCTATCAGTGGTTTTTAATGGCTGTGCCCTGGAGCTTAAAGATTCCCAAAAGTGCCTCAAGGGCAACACTAACTGGAATTTCTGTGTAGGAGAGTTTTAGGGGAGGCAATCTGGTTAGAAGTTGGGCTTGGACACTTGTCTTGACACTGAATTTGCATGACAAACTCACTACTGGAGATTGAGTGGGGAGCTTAACTCCATCCCTTAGTATCTGCCACTGCTGGGAGCTGTCCTGTGGAAAAGAGGGAGACTAAGAAAAAAAAAATCTGACGTTTATGAAGCATCTGCTATATGCCAGGTGTTTTCCAAGAGTTGACCTACTCAGTCATTACAACAGTTCTGGAAGGTAGAAACCACCTTCATTTTATAAATGAAAGAGGCTGAAAAAGGTTAATTAACCTGCCTGCATTTGGTATCTACTACTGCATAACAAATTATTCCAAAACTTAGTGGCTTAAAACTGCAACATGTGTTATCTCACAGTTCCTGTGGGTCAGAAATTAGGTAGTTCTGGCTCAGAGTTTCTCATGAGGTTTTCAGTCATGATGTTGGTGGGTGCTGCAGTCATCCAAAAGCTCTGCTGGGGCTGGAGGGCCCACTTCTGTGGCAGGCAGAAGAATCGCCCCCTGAAGATGTTCACAGCCTAATCCCTGCAACCTGCGAACACAGTAGTCTGCATGGCAACAAGGAATGAATGCTGCACATAGAACTAAGGCTGCAGCCAGTGTACAGGAATGTCATCCTGGACCAGCCAGGCAGACAATGTAATCACAGCATCCTTAAAAACAGAACAGGGAAGCAGAAGGGGAAGGCCAGAGAGAGAGAGGTAGCAACGGAAGCAGTGTCAGAAAGGTGTAATGTTGGTTTTGAAGATGGAGGAAGGGGCCACAAACCAGGGAATGTGGGCAACCTCTAAAGCTGGAAAGGTCGTGGAAACAGACTCTGCCATAGAGACTCCAGAAAGGAACACAGCCCCGCTGACAGCTTGATTTTAGCCCAGTGAAACCCCTGTTGGACTTCCAACCTATAGAACTTCAAGTTAAATATGTGATGTTTAAAGCTGCTAGGTGTGTAGCGATTTGTTACAGCGGCAATAGAAAACTATTAACAGCTTCCAAGATGGTTCACTCATCGGACCTTAGTTCCTCACCGAGAGGTCTCCTCCACAGGCTGCTTGAGTGACCTTACCACATGGCAGCTCCAGAGTGGTCCCAGAGGCAGAGCAAGGAGGAAGCTGCAATGCCATCTATGCTGTAGTGCCAGAGGCCAACCTCAGCACTTCCAGCACATTCTATCTGTAGAGTCACCAAGTACACAGTCCACACATAGGGGAGAGGACTGAACTCTATCTTTTGAAGGGAGAAGTTTCAGTCTCCAGCCATATCACCCCAAGTGTGTCTGACCTCATCTGAAGGGAGGAGGTTCAAAGAATTTGTGGACTTTTTTCACACTGCCAAGGTCACACCAGATTAATCAGTAGACTTGAAATTAAAAAAAAAAAAAAACCCTCAGGGTTATGACCCCAAAGTCTACATTCTTTCCATTTCACAGAATTACAGAGCTGGTTCTAAGACCCAGGAACCCCAGTCTTGCCACATTACCAGTGATGCTGAACCCCAGGAGTAGTAATGGGGGTCTGAGAACTATTTTCGACATTTTTAAATTGCAAAGGGAACATCACACTCCCAACCAAGATGAGGCTGTACCAGCTCTTGCATGAAATGATATCAACTCAATTTGCTTATAGTGCAATCGGAAGCTCTGGTTGGAAGTTATAGATGTCTTTAATAAAACATGGAAAACCTAACGTTATTAAACAAGCTCTATCTGACAGAGAACATCTTTCGAAAACGCGGCCTCTAAGGGCAGAAAATAAAGAACATGATGGTGGGGAAGAGGTCGGAAATTCCTGCTCTACGGCAGCCCTCATTTTACAAATGGGGAAACTGAGACTCAGAGAGAGCAAGGCCTCACCCAGAATGCCCTGAAGGTCAAACAAAGCCGGGATTGGCCCAGGACATCCTCACTCCCAAGTCAGTGCTCATGGCCTCCAAGAAAAAGGTTCTCCCTGTGAGAGAAGGATGAACAAGGAAGTAATCAAAGAATTTTCTAACTGTTCCTCCCAGGCAGGCTTTGGCCATTTTTAGGTGCAATTCTGATGGACAGAGACAGTTAATGTGTTTCCATGGGAACTAATGAGAGGGAGGTGATGCTTAATCTTGGAAGGGGGGTTGGATGAAGAGCAGGTGGGAGTTTCTGTCCACGCTACTGCACGGACCCTGGGAATAGTCTGACAGGAAAGACATGACTCTGGGCTGCAAGTTTCTTCTCTACCCTGGACGACAGTCCCTGAAAGAGGAGAACTTAGATGAAAGGATGCTTTTGGTTCCTAGAATAATTTCCAGGACCTACCCCTGTGATTGTCCCCAATCAGACAAACTCAGAGCCCCAGGAAGAATGACTTCCATGCAAAACGGTGCAGCCACTGTGGAAACCAGTATGGTGGTCCCTCAGAAACTTAAAATAGATCCAAATGATCCACGAGTTCCACCTCGGGGTATATACCCCAAAGAATCGAGAGCAGGGACTAGAACAGACATTTGCACACCCCCATCCCCAGCAGCACTACTCACAATAGCTAAAACATGGAAGCACCAAGTGTCCACTGACAGATGAATGAATAAACAAAAAATACTATTTACACACAATGAAAATCACTTAGCCTTACAAAGGAATAAAATTCTGACACAGGCTACGATGTGGATGAAACTTGAAGCTATTGTGTTGAGTGAAATAAATCAGTCACAGAAAACAAACACTGAATGATTCCACTTACATGAGGTCCCTAGAACAGTCAGACTCATAGAGACAGAAAGTAGAAAGGTGGTGACCAGGGGCTATTGGAAGGGGAACGAGCAGATTAGTGTTTAATGGCCCCAGGGTTTCAGTTTGGGAAGAGGAAAATGCTCTAGAGATGGAGCGTGGTGTCGTTTGCACAACACTAATGTGGACTACACGCATAAAAATAGTTAAGGTGGTAAATTTTATGCTACTCGTAGTTTGTCACAATTTTTTGAAATTTAAGAAAGACACTGAGGAGGTCACATTTTTGGGGAGAGCTAGAGAACCTGGCTTGGTGGCTACAAAGCCAGGACTGAACCCCAAACTACCCTGCAGACCCCTCTGGGTGGAGACATGGCTGCCGACGCTGCTGGGCACATTGCTGCCAGCACTGGTCACCAGACCCTGCTGCTGTTGACCCGGAAACCCAACGGGGCTGTCACTCCACTGCCTGCCTTGCCAGGATGCATCTGCTTCTGCACAAACTTCCTCAAGGAGCAGAAGCCCGAGTCACGTGCTCATGGCCTAGAGGCACCTGGGAAATCAGGTATGTGTAATTTGCATCAACGTCTACTGCAAGAAGTGGGTTCCGGCTCGCAGAGTGGGAAATTTCTCCCAAATATCTTAGAAAAATGGCTCCTGCTCTGCATTCACTTCACCACCCTTCCAGTCCAGGGAGCAGTGTTTCTTGGCCCAACATCCCTGACTTCCTCCTGGCTGCTCTTTCTCTCTCTGAAGCTTCCCTCTTCCCACAGGATCCCACACACCCCAGGGACTGCCCTGTGGCCTCTATGTTCCCTGGGGTCCTCTATCCCTTACCCTCACATGGGCTGTGTCACCAAGGCCGGCCAGCTCTGCCTCCGTTCCTGGCATCTCTTCTCCACGTTCCTCTTCCCACTCCTGTCCTCTCTGCTTTCAGAGTCTTTGCTCAGGCTCCCGTCACCTTCCTCTGGTCCCAGGCCCAGGAATGCTCCTCGCCACTCTCAACTTCCCACCATGATGCTTCTAGGAGGTAAACCCGCTTCCCTGCCTTCCTTCTCCCTTTCCTTGTGCTGTGGCCTGAATGTTTTTATCCCTCCCAAACTCCTATGTTGAAATCCTAACCCACAACATGATGGCATTAGGAGGTGGAGCCTTTGGGAGGTGGTTAAATCGTGAGGGTGGAGTCCTTATCAATGAGATTAGTGCTTTTATAAGAGAGGCTCAAGAGAGGCCTCTCGTCCTTTCTGCCATGTGTTAGGTTAGGTGTTAGGGACCAAATGTGCAGGTGGTGGGTGTAGGCCAGGAGGGTGGCTCCTAGGGGTGGAGAAGCCAGGGACCAGTCAAGGGAAGGGAATGCAGGAAAACACAGAATACCGGATAATCATTTGGTGATATCCTGCACCTCCCGTAAGCCCACCCCTGGACCAGGCCTATGAAGGAAACCACCTGGGAGCCCCCCATGTCTTTCTCCACCTGTGGAGACTGACCCGTTCCTCTCTCTGGAATGTACTTTCACTTTGGGTGGCTTCCTTCTTTACTTTCACTTGGTAGAGTTTCTTTCTTTTCTGTAATAAACTGTTTGTGTGGGGCTGCTTTGTCTTTGTGATCACTCCGTCATCAGCTCAACTTGGTGCCAGTACTCACTCTTGACATTGGGAACCGAGGACCAGGGAACATCGAGATAGACCTAACACAGGCACAGTGAAAAGATAGCTGTCCATAAAATAGAAAGCAGACCCTGACCAAACACTGAATCCGCCGGCACCTTCCTTTTGGACTTCTCAGCCTCCAGAACTGTGAGCAATCATTGTTAGAGCAGCCTGAGTGAACTACGACACTTCCTGTCTTCCATCTGCAACCATTTCCGCGAGTGCCTTTAGCCTGTCGAATGGGGGAAAATAGAGGGATGAACAAAGCTTGGCGTACGAGCTCTTCTGGCCCCTGTGCCAAGTACCTAATATGGAGCGTCTCACTGCCTCTTGCCCAAAATCTCTGCCTTTGGGATCATGATACTCAGTTTACAGAGGAGGAAATTCTACTCAGGTCCGATCATTTGTTCAGCCTTACTCATTAAGTCACCTGGGCAGAGTTCAAACCCTGACTCCAGAGGACATGCCCTTCTCCCTGCGCCATCTGCTTTTTCTGCTCTGACGACATCTTCTGCCAGAGGAAGATGGCCTGACCCTTCTGCCCTTGAAGCATTTTCAGCACCACAGTAGGAAGAGCATTCCCTGCCCACCAAGAAATTCAGACAGATGGTGGGGGAGGCCCAGAAAGAGGGGACATTCACTTTCTGCTGGGGAGATGTTTGAAATCTGTCTTCAGTAATAGGTAGGGCTTAGGCTGTGGGGAAGAAAGTTCAAGGACAGGACAGGCAGGAAGGATGAGGCCAAAAGAACCTGCCAGCCTCGCTGGAACTCTGAGAGGCCCATGCATCACTGGGAAGTGGTGCCCATCCCTGCATACCACAGAGGAAACCGAAATATTGGGCAATGACAAAAATAGCATCAGTAATGACGTAGTTTTTCGAACCACCTGGAAGGCGAGATATCGCTGACATTCCACCAGTGACATTGTTCGATTTGATCTACCTATGCTCTTGTGGGGGGTGCGGAGGGGCAAGCAATTGAACCTGTCACTTCAGGTAGAGGGGAAATAAATGGTTACTTTGGAACTAAGATATTTCCCCAAGTCACAGAACCTAGCAATACCTAAACCCCATCCTTATATAACTGAGGGCTTTGCAGCCCGGGCTCTCTGTCTGCAGTGAGGATTTTTTAAGAAAACAAACGGTCATTGTTTAAACCACAATGACAGAAAAAAGAGAAAAGGAAGGAGGGAATGAAGGGAGGAAGGGAAGGAAGGGGGAGGGAGAGAAGGAAAGGAAGAAAACCAAGGAGAGAACCCCTGGAGATCATTTTGACATTTTGACAGATGACTAAAAGGCACCTTCATAGAAGGCCCAGGACTGCCCGCCTCCCCGGAGGGGTACGGGGAGCGAGGTGCTGCACTTCTCCGACTTCTTGGAGGTTTTGTTTTGTTTCTGAGTTTTTCTTACCAAAGTTCACTCTTTGTGTGAGAATAAGAGAAGAAAGAAAGTGAGACCTAGATTAACATGCTAATTACTCCTTAGAAATTAAATTAACTTTAATTGTCAGAAAACAAAAATTGTCTCCCAAAAAGGCATTTCTCTTGTTGGTTTATCTGCTAGAACTTAAAACCAAATCAGCATCCATTCAAAGAGCGTAGATCTGAGGGGCCTGGTAACAGTTACCAGGTCCAACAGTTACCATGGTCCTCTTCCTTTATAAAAATATTCTCAAAAAAAGTAAAAATAACCAATACTATTAGGAATTTTACTATGTGCCTGGCTGGCACTGCCTACCTTCTTATACTCATTACCTCTCATTTAATCCTCAAACAACCTTGGAGAGCAGGTACTTCTGCTACCTTCATTTTACTGATAAGGAAATCGAGGCACAGAGAAGTTAAGGAACTTGCTGAAGTCACACAGTCCATTTGTGGCTGAGCTGGGCCTTCAAGTCAAGTCCTCGGCACCCAGTTCTTACCATGATGCCATCTGCCTCATGGGATGGCCTTTATTCCTCTTTTTTCTTTAACGTCTTATTTTACCAAGCATTAGAGCAGAAGCTGGCAAACTACATCTGTGGGCCAAATTTGGCCCCTCTGCCTATTTTTGTAAATAAAGTTTTATTGGAACGCAGTCACACTCATTCATTTACATATTGTCTAAGTCTGCTTTCATGCTGTAGCAACAGAGTTACGTAGCTGTGCCAGAGACCGGCTGGCCTGCAAAGCCTAAAATATTTACTATCTGGCCCTTTTCAGAATAAGTTTGTCAACTCCTGCCTTAGGTCACTGGTTCTCAAGCTTACCCATATTTTAGAGTCCCCTGGGAAATTCAGAAAAATACCCATGCCTGGGCTCCACTCCTATGATTCTGATTAAACTGCTATGGGGTGCAGCCTGGGCACTGAAGTTCTTAAAAGCTCCCCAGGAGATTGCCATTGCGGCCGAGTGTAAGAACCACTGCCTTAGACTGTTAAGGGACTTCGCCGCCCTTGTAGTGATTGCAGAAGTTCAGTAAAGCACATACGGAGCACTTTGTAGAGCGCTTAACTATAACCCTGTCATCAACGAGGGCCTCCTGCCCTGCAAAATCCTGTTAAATCTGGCCCAAAGCCCAATTCCACGTTACTGTGAAGGTCCAGCCCTCCCCGGGATTTCAAAGGATTCCACTTGACTGGTGGCCCAGACTTCTCCCTCCTCCCCTCTCCTCTCCTCTCCTCTCCCCGACTTCTCTACTTCCTGTTTCTTCCCTTGGAGCCCAGAACCAGGTCCAATTCCCACAAATCTCCCACTCTCTCCAGCATTTCCAGAAGTTACTGAAGTGTGATGTTGTTGCTTGGGTGTCGATGCCGCAAAGGGCCACTAAACAGAACACTGGAAGTCCGCTTCTCGCCGGCTCCGCCCCCTTTCCTTCCTTCCGCTCCCTCCCGTTCACTTCCTGTGCAGCAGAGAAGCCCTTCCCCTCTCCTCTGCGCACCTGCAGACCCAGAGACCTGGCGTCTTTGCGCGCCACGGTTGGCTTATGTGCGCCCCCGCTGCACAAAGATAGGTCTCCTCTGCAAGAAACACCATGCTGACTTCTGATTGTATTTATTTATTCTTATTTTTTTAACTTCTATGTGAAAATAAATTTCTCTGTATTCATAAAAAAGCAATCAAAGTGCTTGACAATGGGATAAGATAGGAACCAACAGTTCACCCCATTTTTTTAGGTGAGGAGACAACAACTTAAAAAGTTTCAGACACTTTCCCAAAGTCACACAGTTCATTCTGGTAGCCCTAGCCAGCAGGGCTGGGCATCTGGCCACAAACACTGCCCAGAGGAGCACACAGAACCCACCTTAGGTGTTCTGGTCTGCAGACTTTGGCCAAACAGCCACACGCCAGCTCTAACCACTCACTGCCTGTGGCTCCTGTTTCCCCTGGGTCTGTGGATGAGTGGCTCTGAGGAGCCTCCTGTGTCCTCCTGGGCTGTGTGACATATCGGCTCATCTCTACCTGCCTCCAGTCTAGCTTTCCCTTTGCATTCCCTCCTCTCTTGCAGCATTTTGAAGTGAAGATGTTCTGACCACCAACCTTATCCCTGCAAGACTGACATGAGTTAGCCAGGCCTCTCCTGGGGGAGGGAGGTGGGCATCACTGACATAACAATAATTTATTGAGCCCCTGTGTGTGCCACTTAGGGACCGAGACTTCCACGAGGAGCAAATCAAACACAGCCTCTGCTATCATGGAGAGACAGGCTGTGTATTATTTACGACTACACATTCAGATCCTGGCTCTACTTCTTACCCACTGTTTGACCTCTCTGTGCCTCAATTTCCCCTTCATTAAAATGGGGATAATTGAGGTACCTGAAGTAGCTTCATAGGGTTGATGTGAGAAGCAGATGTACCTGAAATGCTTAGACAGGCATGGAGGAAAGTGCTACCATTCTGGAGCTCACAGCACTATGAGGGAAAAAAACCTGAAACAAGTCATTAAGGTAAAGTGGATCCCAAACCCAGCTGTGTATCAGAATCCTTTGTGGAGTTGTTGCAAACAGGTTGTTGGGCCCCTCCCCAGACTTACTAACTCAGACTCTCTAGGCATGAGACTCAGGCATTCGTATTTGTGAAAATCTCCCTGGGAAATTTTGATTAGTCTGGTCTGAATGGGAACTGCTATTCTAAACACAAATGGTCCTCTCTATAGAACTGAGAGGACGGGAAATGGTCTCAGCCCGCTCAGCAGAGCTGAATCGATGGATGTGGCTGGATATTGGAAAGTGGGTTAGGAATTAGCTGCAGCTCCCCCTCCTTCAGCTTCAGCCCAACCAGAGGCAATCCCCAAGCCTCAGACGTGGACAGGTGGAATCCATCTCTTTAAAGAATGAATCTATGGATGGGGAAAAACACCCTGGAACACATGAAAAATACTACAGCTACAGAGAAAGGGAACACTGCAAGGAAACCTCGAAAGAAAAGGATTGCTCTGAAAATTATTTTCTCCAATAAGCAGATGGAAACTGTTAGGAATCATCTGAAAGATGTCTCCGAAGAAGACGCGGCCTCTGTGGCACAGGACCGAAGCTTCAGGTGACGGTCTTAGATGCCAGAGCAGCAGGCTGAGAGGCAAGGGATGGCTGAGACAGTAAAAGCCTGCAAGAAAGCTGAAATGCAGTTTCAAAAACGAAATCCACATCTGAGGCACTAGAGACAGAGCTGGCCAAGCAGAAAATCAAATTAAGGAGCTTGTGGTGAATGGAAAGTGCCCCCCCCCTCAAAATTTATGTCCACCAGAACCTTGAGATGTGACTTTCTTTGGAAATAGGATCTTTGCAGATGTAATTAGTTAAGTTGAGATGAGGTCATACTGGATTAGCTGAGCCCTGAGTCCAAAGCTTGGCGTCCTTGTGGGAGAGGAGAGTACACACAGGAGACACACAGAGAGTAAACCATGTGACACAGAGGCAAGGATTGGAGCGATGCCGCTGCAAGTCAAAGAACAGCAAGGATTTCCGAGAGCCAGCGGAAGCGGGAAGAGGCAAAGAAGATCCTCTAGGGCCCTGGGAGAGGCCGTGGCCCTGCCGGCACTTGATTTCAGACTTTGACCGCCTGAAATATGAGAGACTAAATCTCTGTTGTTTTAAGCTCCCCAGTCTGTGGTTATCTGTTACAGCAGCCCTAGGAAACTGATACGGATTCTAGGTCACACTTCCAGTTGAAAAGGAAAAAGACAATGGAATAAAGATGCTGAGAAAGGAATAGCTGTAGAGGAGAGAGAGAAATGACCTCAACGATCCGCCGTCTGATCAAGCCAACAGGCCCCACGTGGGTTTGCCTGGAGACGCGGGAAATAATTAAAAAACAGTCCTCCATCTGGCCTTTTGTGTCTTATAAAATTTAGGGGAAATAAAGGGGCAAAATACTAACCTATTAGTAAAAAGTTTTACAAACAAACCAGCATAAACCATGCAGAAGCAATAATCCACACTTCAATAGAAGAGAACTTCCAGCACCTCACAAGTTACACTTTCCTGCCCTGACACCAAACCAGCCGATGAGGCCTGCCCGGGGACCAAGGACAAAGGCGGTGTCCCACAGCTGCCACCTTCCCGCTCACGTTCCGTGCTTCAGCCACAGTGAATCACTCCGAGTTTCCCGAACAAGTGCCTTCCTGCCTTTTCACTTATCCTCATTTCCTTTCCGAAAGCTGGAATTCCTTCCCAAACTTCACTCTGCCCCGCCCCCGCCCCACCCACCCACTCGCCCTCTGGGTCAAGCACCCTGGGCGCCATGAAGCCTTCACCACAACCGCCCCTTCCTTTTCTTGTGCCCGATAAACCCCAGACACATTGCTATGATCCCATTTCTCACAACGCCTTGTAATGTACATTTTCACCTCTCTGTTTCGCCTTCTAAACTGAGAGTTTCCAGAAGGTGTTCCAGCCGCCTTTTCCTGTCCTTGTATCTGCAGCCTCCTGCTCGGAGCTCAGGCGTATCTTACCCTTTGGGGATAAACACTCATGGTGCCTAAGCCCAGCTAAATTTTCAAGTGCCAAAAAAAGGAAAAAATTTGAGACCTAAAAAAAATTTTAGCTCCAAATACAGAAAAACAGAGTGCAAAATTAAAGTTAATTAATGGTTGTCTATTAACTATAACATCAAATCAATTTCATTAATTACTTAATTTAGCGTTCTTGAGGATGTCACTACAACTGAAAAAAATTGTAAGGTAGGTTTTCTCTCTTTGCAAGAACACCTCATATGCACCACGATTGATGAAAAATCATAGACAATCCTAATGAATTACTCATATACAAACAATTTCAAAAGCAAAACGAGGGGGATTGGAGAGATATTGGTCAAAGAATACAAAATTTCAGTTAAAGAGGAAGAATAAGTTCAAGAGATCTGTTGCACAGCATGGTGACTATAGTTAATAACAATGTATTGTGTACTTGAAATTTGCTAAGAGAGTAGATTTCAAGCATTGTCACCGCAAAAAAATGATAAGTGAGGTAATGCTTACATTAGTTAGCTCGATTTAGCCATTTCGCAATGCATACATATTTCAAAACATCATGTTGTTACATATAAATATATATCATTTTTGTCAACTGAAAAAAATTAAAATTAAATAAATAAAGGTAAAATCATCTTAAAGGCTTTCAAAAATTTTAAAAGAAAATCTCCAATGTGGGATGTCTTCCATGTACTTGGCCTGGTGAGAGCTGGGCGTCCTCAGGCAGGAGAGCCCAAGGCCGGCAAAGATCTTAACCGGTTCTGACAGTTCTGGCACGTAATAGATATTCAATAGATGGATGTTGAATGAATAGATGAGCACAGCCCACGTTTCCTTCAAAGCAAATAGCAGCCTTTGGGGCACCATCCACACTGGTGGGCTGTGGAAACCGGGTGCCAGGATGGATCACGTGCACAGGTGGTATCTGGACAGGATATCTGCTCTCCATGCTTCCGTTTCTAGGGATGTCAATTAGGGTCACACTTGTGGCCTCCTGCCTCTGAATTCTGGTTAGGGGAAGGGGAGATGGGCATGCTCAGTTCACCCCTCTTCCTTTTCTCCTTCTTCTTAGAGACCCAGATTCCTACAGGAACTGTGCATTTGGGGCTGCCCTTCCTTGGGTGTTAAGTTCATAGGGGCAGGCCCCATGTGGGAAAGCCAGCAGTGGTCTAGCTGTGCCTGTGAGCAGTAGGTGGGACTTTCTGACAAAGGTTCAGTGTGTCCTTTGTTTCTGTGTTCCACACGGAGTATATGATTGCCTTACTGTTCTCCCCTCCCTGTCCTTAGGATGATTCATTGTGGGTGAACCTGCCCTTGGTGCTGAGCATAGCTATGCAATTTCCTTCAGCAAATCATGCTAGTTATGGGCTGAGACTTCATAAGGCATTGCACATTTCTGTGCACACTGCACTCACTTCTGCCACCTGCCATGAGAAGAGCATGCCCACCTGCCTTCTGGTGCCATTATCAGAGCAGAATAGAATCCTACCTGCACCCTGAAGCAGAACTGCCCTAGTGAATACAGACCAATGAGTAAGAAAAATAGTTTTTGTTGTTGTAAGCCACTGAGATTTGGGGGATTGTTTGTTATGCAGCAAAAAACAAACAAACAAACAAACAAACAAACAAAAACCACTAAAACTAACAAATACATCCTCCAACCTAATGCTTAGAGGTGATATTTTAGTCTCCATTTGCTCAACTCAAGCTGGGAAAGAGAAGTGTTATTTAATAAGTCCCTCAAGCCCTAACAACATGCAACATCACCGCAGAAAGGCCTGTGCTTGGGAGACTCTTTGGATTAGATCATTCCTGAACCATTTATGCAAATTTTAGGGAGGTTCTATGTTTGTATGGCGAGCCCTCATGTAGTGGATGGAGATAAACTGATTTGGGAACATTATACTGTTCTCTAAATGGGGTTTGGGGAAGAGACTCAAACCATCCTGCTACTGTGCTGGGCCATTTGGAATCATCAAGGCTATTGGAGAGCACTTTCAAAGCTTCTAATTTCCTGAAGGTTTGATTTCTAACCTTGGGTCGTCATTAGCTGCTGCTGCCCCCTTGGCTGGAGCTTGTGTGTTTTTCCTTCTGTGCTGGGGACTCCTCGAGGTGGAGACTGCATGCTTACTCATCCGTGTATTTGTAGAACGCAGCCCAGCACCTTGCTCTGTGTGGCTGAATGAACAACGGGAAGGTTCCCTGACTCTGGCAGGGCTACGTGGGTGCATGCTTCTGGTCTTGTAAGTGATGCCTCCATGGCCCCAGCCTTCCCAGACTGTCACCATCAAACAAGAAGGCTGACAAAAGCCCAGATCCCCAGCTCTGCATCTGCTAACTCCGCAGGAGGTTTCTCACTAAGCAGATCAAGTTGTGCTCCTGGGGACCATGACGACATTTCTCTAAAAGGATGAGGCATAGTGATCTAAAATGAATTATTCTTCACAGTAGACACTCTGTTGGCAGCCACGAAAGGAGAGTTTTCATTCACAGCTGGGGTATGTGCTTTTTCAAGGGCAAAAGAGGCATCAAAGCACGTGAGCACCTGTATGGAAATGTTACCTCTCTCCCTACCAGCCCTGCAACTTTGGGAAACAGACTTCATTTCTTGGAGCCTCCATTTCCTCGTTTCTACAGTGGCCACTGTGCTGCCTGCCGCAGAGTACTTAAATACATGCATAGCAGGTGCAGAATGTCCAGCCCTCAGTAGGCATGCCTTAGAATCAAGGGTCTTTTAAAAAAAAGAAAAATGCTTTGGCAACAGCTGGACTTTTAGCTGAATGGGCTTTTTATAACCTCTTTGGCCCATAAGCCTCAAAGGTAATTCTATTTTGTTTCAGGACATCTTGGATCTGCTCATTTGAGGGGATGTCAAGCAGAGAAATGCTGATTTCTGGCTATTTTAAGGACTTTCCAGAGCATGACACCTCTTTCAGTAGCATATGTGA